>JABWTJ010000828.1:0-22577 GCA_016801875.1 Solanum sitiens | reverse complement strand
AAAAAAATTGGCACTTATTAGTCGGATCTGGATCACGCCAAAAAATGGTGTGCTATAGGCACACGAAAAAAAATCGTCAAATGGGGTATGCGCGCTTCGGTGCTATATTTGACCTTCAGAAATGGGTCGGAATGGCCATCAGGACAACCGTAGCATAGCAACGGCTTAGAACGAACGTCCACTAAACTTTTGGCACTTTTGACGTCGGGATCCGGATCACCCAAAAAATGGTGTGCTATAGCACACGAAAAATCGTCGAAATGGGGGTATGCGCGCTTCGGGGCTATTTTGACCTTCAAAATGGGTCAGAATGGCCGTCAGGGCCAATCGGATGCATAGCCAACGTCTTGACGGATGTCCCCAAAAATATTTGGCACTTTTGACATCGGGATCCGGATCACCCAAAAAATGGTGTGCTGTAGCACACTAAAAATCGTCGAAATGGGGGTATGCGCGCTTCGGGGCTATTTTGACCTTCAAAATGGGTCGGAATGGCCGTCAGGGACAACCGTATGCATAGCCAACGTCTTGACGGACGTCCACTAAAACTTTTGGCACTTTTGACGTCGGGATCCGGATCACCCAAAAAATGGTGTGCTATACCATATTAGAATCCGGGTTTGTTTACTCAACCGACTAAGCGGACTAGGAAGGGGTGCCCTTGGTTGGACTGATAGCAAGGTCCAGCTTTAGACCATCCTCCGATGTAAGCTAATCAAATCACTCGATTTTGAAAGCTATTGAGATAGAGGCAGATGGAAGGACCGGAACTGGCTTAGATGTCCGAACTTGGATGTCTTAAGCATTAGTTGACTTTAGTTCCTCTTTCTTGCTTGGGCTGGCTTGGGGTCTTCCTTCTCGAATTGTTCTCTCAAGCGAGTTGATTATCGGTATGCTTGCTTCGCCAGTAATGATAGATGATCAACAAGTCAAGCAAGGATTTCCCGCATAAGGCACTAATATACCGCTTCCGTGAGTCATAGTTCCGTCTCTCAAGTTCTTAGTAGGGGTACAAAATGCGATCATTACGGAGAAGTCGAGACCTAACAAAAGAGGTAAACCTGAAGTCTCGCGAAAGACTAGGTCATTACTGAACGATCCTTGTTTACTAAGAAACTTTAGGGTGGATTCTAACGAAGGGGGGGTGTTCATATCTAAGTCCTAACTAGAGCCTATAGCAGTACGAAGTCGCTTACGCCGAAGGTCGATTGAACATGTTCGGGTGCATACAAATGGCGGGTTTGACGGACGAATTCATTCCCATGTAGATAAATACAATAGATGGAAACCTAAGCAAGTAGCAAAGCACAACCCCTCGCAAGTTGCTGCATCGGGCTTTCGCCCATTTATTCTATACCAAAAGTGAATTCATTTGCATACGACATTCTTACGGCACGAGCAAGGCATGAATCATCGTAAGGAAAGGGATGGGGGCTATTACGTGACTGATCCCGCTCTATCTGACATATCGTAAGAAGGGGTTCTACTTAGAATGGCTCTATTCCATCGTAGTTAGCCAAACATATCGAGATCCATAAGAACGACCGGGTGGTCGAAATCCTGATACTACGGATATAGTTGAGTAAAAACTAAGGGGTATTTTGAGGACAACATCAATCTGTGACTGAGATACCGACATTGATGAATCGAACCTATAGCAATGCCGCTCTCCTTGCCCGCCCCATCCGCTCTTAGTCAGCTAACCAAGAATCACAGGAATTTTCCCTTTCATCCGTCCCTTCTGAGATTGGTTTTCCCTCCGCTTTAAACGTCTTTTCCCCGCCTGTTCAAGGCACCTTTGTATGAAACTTCTGCGTTGCTATTGGCCCGTCCCTTTTCAATCCATGATAACTATCACGAAATATTGAATCCTCATTCTAATCTAGGTAGTCCTCCACTTCGAGTCGAATAGTAAGTAAATCCATACCCCAGTCTATTCTTTTCTTCCCCCATATATTTTGTATATGATCTCCTAGAGAATACATTGTGCTCCTAATTGAATATACTATCTAAGTACAGCCAAGCTTGGTGCAAGTTGCACCAGTTAGAGTTGAATAGGAGGTTTGGATACAAGCGAAGACTTTCACTCGATAGGAGGTCTAATAGGCGAGGTACGAGGTAAGAGAAGAGTCAGAGTTTCCCTCCCTGATCTTTGAGTTGGAGCTTGTTTCAGTGCTTTTCGCTGCAAGTTTTGTTACACCCTTTTCTGCTACATCCCGCAGCATCAGTCCGGTCCTGTAATATATTTTTCCTCCGAGGACTACTTTACCAGCAAGTGTGAGTTCATCGTCTCTTTGGTTAGTCCCGCGAAGTAGAGATGGATAAAGCAGGGACAACTCAGTTCGCTTTGTTCATTTTTGAGGGCGTTTCCTTCGTTTCGGTTGGGCCCAGAAGTTTACTTGTCCAATCTAAGCTAAGGCCCGTGAGACTAATCAGTCAATTCAACCATACCTAAGGATCGGTGAAAGAACCCCAACAAGGTTAACTTCGAGTTACGATTTAGCTGCTGATGTCATCCTTCTTCTATAGAAAATAGTGGCATATCAGCTGTCTCACTAGTAGCGCATATAAGCTACTATAGACTGAAAGCTATCACTGGATTTAGAGTTAAGCAGTTACTATAGTGTATGAGAACTCTTTACTATCTCTGGAATCTAGCTATGCTCTTACATCTTACAGGCACTGAGAATTCCTGACTTCCAGTCCTAACTCTTAGTCGCGCATCCGCTGTGAATGGAAGAAGTTTATGTGGCATATAAGCTCTTCCTTTCGGTTCAGCCTTAGTAGCGTTCACTGTGCGTTAGCCCGATATTTTGCCTTAGGTTGTATGTCTCACTGCTAGATTAGGTTAGGAATGGAAGAAGTAGTCCCTTTTCCCTGAAACTCACTGGCTTGATTCCCAGGCTTTAGCCAAAGACACATCCCGCTTTTGGCTTGGCTCCAGAACACCAGTGACTCAAGCAGCGGATTACAGTTCTTCCTTTAAGAAAGAAAGTTTACTTGCTCGTTTAGGTAGTTAGTTCGCTTCCACATCGGCGAGAGAGAGAATTCCTATTTGATATAGCTATTTGTGCAAGTATTTTACGGTTAAGAAGCAACTCTCTCTTGTACAGATCGTGTATTAATCTACTATAACTATAGGGTAATACTTCCCTTCTATTATAACTATAGGATACTCCCCTTTCGCGAATTACTGCGTTTATCCGAGTGATCCACAAACGATGAAAATCTCTCTTTTTCCTATCCCTATCCCATTCACCGGTACTGATCGTTGATACTGTAAAAGTCGTTTTCTTGCTTTTTTGTGCCAGCTCATGATCTAAACGAGTCGCACATACACCCTAGTACATGTTCCTCGACGCTGAGGGCACCCCCGAAGAGCGGGGGATTTCGTGACATTTCTGATTGGCTGTCTTGTATTTCTAATAAGTTGTTTAATAGTTGGCATGTTGAATCGTATACATAATATGATGGGTTGGTTTAGATTGATCCTAACCGAATGATGATGAATTACTTCTATTTAATAGAATATTCAATTCGAAGATAAAATCTCAAATCTCTCTTGACACGGAGAACCTCTCTTTTTAATATGCTATTTCAAGTGAGAATTCCAGTTCCGCTTGTTCCCGGCTATTGCATCTTCCCTGCCACACTGCTTCAACAACAGCTTCTTAGCGACCTACTGCCCTACCACCAAGACCGGCAAGAGCACCGGATGATTGAACACTATCCCAATCTCTAGAAAGAGTACCAGCGCTGACTCTTGCACCGCTGGAGCAACTTCTTCTCTCATCCTTCCTAAATGTTGCTCTTATACTTACTTAAGAACAAAAAGAATAGCTAGGTTTCCTTTTTCCCGAGGGGCACTGGCACTCTAATCTAAGACCTATACCTATCTTTGCTATCGCTCATGACTTCCGTCTTGTACGATATCGGTCATTGGAATCAAAGAAAAAGAACTTCAGAGTGGTCACTTCCCTCTTCTTATTACTTCAGACAATGCTTCCGGAGCTAGACGGAAACAGCCTTCTACCTTCAAATCTTTTCAAAAGCATTCGCTACCGGTGGTCAGAATTTTTTCCCATTCACATCTTTCTAAAAAAAAACTTCTACCTCGAGCACACGCAATGGAGCCCTGGGTTACCGAAAGCGATCAATCTTTCTTCTGGTGGGAGGGAGTCTTGTAAAGGGGGAGCCACTTGACTGTAGCCGTAGCGAAAGCGAAATCAAAAAATAAGAACTTTCTTGACCGGTCATGTGCGTCACCTGGGCCAAGACAAGAATGTCTATTCGTTTTTACCTTACGAACGAAGGCGACCATGGGGACCGGTTCCTTCTTTCTTTATGTTATGTCGGTTGCGGTGGAGGGCACTTAACCAGAGTTCTTGCGGGCAGGGTTCCTTCTAGGACAGGCTTTCTTACCAAAAAGATTTCCTTAGAATAAGGGATTTCCCCCGTTACGGAAGGAAACACTCTGTTGATTGCTCCGATGATCGTGACCTTTGAACCCCGGTGCTGGTGGAACATCCACGTTAGCTTCCGTTGCAGAAGATCGCGTTTTTGTTGGAACTCTCTCCTTGTCGAAAAGTATTTAGAACGCTTCTCAGCTATCACAAAGAGGGAAATGTTGATCAATCGATCTGGAAAGACAATCCTGGTGAGAGCTTTTCATCATACCCTGCCGGGCTTGCTTTGCTCGGATGTTCTTGCCTTTGCCCCCCACGCCAGCTTGCTCTCTCATCCCTCCCACCCTTGCCTATACCTAGGATTCCCATTTGGTTCGGCTTTTCATAGATCTACATGGGAATCTTCGTCAGATCGATCATGCAGTTAGGGCCAATCAAGCAGAGATCGATTGGCCTGCCAGAGAGCTGACATTAGAAGACTGAGACCCACAGCACCAAGAAAGCTGGACGACATAGGATCAAAAGTTCAGGATGATGTGATCCAAGTCAATGACGAGGCAAAGCAGTTCCTTGACTTTGTCCATCGAGTCAGTAGCACGCTTGCAAAGGGTAGAAAGTGGACAGATGCCATCGAATCGGATGTGAACAAATTCCAGAAATCCGCTCTTAGAGTTCGAGAATCCAAGTGCTGGCAAGTCAGCTAGCGAACCAAGGGGCAATTAATTTCTCAGTCCCTCTAGTCGGGTGGGCGCCGGCCGGTTTTTCGACCAGATCCCCCTAAAAACCGTACGTACGGGTCTCCCCGCATGCGGCTCACGCCATTTGAGGTGGCCCAGCCCAGCATTCATTCGCAAATCCTGTAGTGAAATTGAGACTGCTCAACCTCGGAAGCTAATTCGCGTGTAGGCAGCGCTGTCTGTCGTACCGTTGACTCTATCTATTCATGGAATTTTCTTTATTTCATTTTCTATTTTATATAGGCTTGCTCCCTCTTTTTCCAAGAATTCATCCACTTCCCCTTACTCCATAGGGCCTTCTCTAATAGGGAAAAGCCTTCCATTTCCGTCAAATGACCCGGCCTTCCCTGGCTCTTGCACCGTCCGGGCTCCCTTTCCTCCCTATGGTATGCTCCCCCGGCGCAGGCCTTCCACGCTTCGCGCCTGCGGCATTTTCGCCAGACGGTCTTTGCCAGTAGTGCCATCCTCCCCGCTGGCTGTATGGGCGGGTTGTCCCTCGCTGCTGCGTTCTTTTAAGCTATGGATTAAAGGAACAAATGTAGTTGAATGGAACAGCAGGCGGGTTACACGTTCCACTGTGCCGAGATGTGAGGTGCAGGTGGTGATGATCACCCCGGGGTATGCGCTAGCGCCCTTGACAGGCACTCCAGAACCCGCCAACGCTCGTGAAAACCCGGGTCGGTCGGTCCTCCATTCATCTGACCGGAGGTATGGATAACGAGGCCACCTTCACAACCTTCTCCCTTCTGTCCCTATGTTGGAATAAGGTAAGGCGGTTCGCTTGAGTTGCTCAACCGCACCTTAGCCCGGTGCTCATGACGTGCTACGGAACCTCCACCGTGCCGGGGGAGGGGCACCAAGCAGGGCATAGCTAGCGGCATAGGAGCCGACTCGGCATCAGCGGCTTCGTGCCGCACTGGAGTAATCCAATATGTGGTTCCGTGCGTTCCACCACTTCTCCGTTCATTTCCAATACTGATCGTGAAACACCATGAGCAGCAGGATGTTGAGGTCCGAAATTCGAAGTGAAATTTTGGATTTGCCTGTTCTTAGTCGTCATGGGAAAGAAATACAGAAATAAGAAAGAGATTATTCCCTTAGAGCTTGTCCAATACCACCAGTACCAGAAATGCATCTCCTTCGCCCGCGCGAGAGACTTCTATGCCAGCCGGGAATAACGGCTCTGTTATGAAAGAAAGCGGCAGACAGACTAATTTGGCCGGTATTCCCTAATGAGTAGCTTTAGGAGAGAAAGGTCCCCCTTATATTCTCCACCCATCTGCGGAGGGTTTCCGTCTCCGTCTCCGCGGAGATCTCCAGATCGTAAGACATTATCGCCTTCGCGGCACTGGACTATATTTCCGTCATTTCCGGAAAGTGCACGGACAGCCGCCATTTCCCCCTTTCACAATGTTCTCGTGAAGTTGCTCACGAATCAAAGTGTGAATGTCCCTTCGAAGTCTCGCACGCTCTTTTTGATCAGGAGCGGGGTGGGTAATTTATGTCGGTGTTGGCGCCTGCGGCAGCGCCTCTGGAGCCGCCCCCCCGTTCTGGAGCCAGCGGGTTCTGAATGACCTCCCTCTCCCTGTAGGTCGAGCTTCCTTTTCAGCCCTCTCACGGTGAAAAAAGTGGTTAACTATCTCAAAAAAATCCATATCGTCCATCCGAATTGTCTCAATTACAGCCAACTCCCCCTCCCCTGTCTCTTTCCCTATCGAAAAACCAGCCCTACTTATTTTGTTCTACAAATGCTAACCAAGTGACACACTGGGGCCATGGGTCATGAAAGAGGTTGACCCCCATCCTCCTTAACTATGTATGGATAATGAACTCCTCGCTTTAGTCCGTTCTTTTCCTTCTTTGGGCTCGGGTCGATAGTAGCCGTGGTAGTAATGCCCCGGATCCCAGCTATCGACCCAAGGCGCCGATCGGGAAAGTAATAAAGGGACGTTAAACGTAATTCTAGAAGGGCCTTCCCGCAAAAAAACCGAGTCTTGGCAGTTCAAGTGAAAGTTTTTTAGACTAGTCCCACTAAGGTGGTGAGGAAACTTACTTCCGAGAGAGCAGCTTTCACCTCGGTAATTACCTAACGAGAGAGAGCCGATGCAAAAGTAGTCCTTTACGCGAGGAAACGCCAGACAGACTGACCTCTGCTAACTACATTTTATATAGACTGGAAGCTAGAGAGATACTAAGGTATAGTGCTGCTACCAGAGAAGGCTCTTTCATGCTAGGCGTCCAGACCTACTATACCCGAGCCACATCCCCGGCACACTTGCTATATCTACTAACGCTTCATCCTAACCAACTATACCTGATATAAAGTCGTTCTATAGAAATGAAAGACAAGAAGAAAGCAAGAAAAGGATAGCGATCGCTTTGGGAACGTACGGGGGAGGAAGATAGAAAGGTAACCTATGACACCGGGGAATTACGCTTTTTCTCCCTCCTCAGCTTCGCAGATGGAAGGAGGGCGAGAGCGTAGCACGCACGCTCTATGCTTTTCGCCAGCTTTCCCTCTAGTAAAAGATTAGCTCGTACCCTCTCTCTGTGTCTAGGGATTCCTGGGGCATGAGTTAAGCATATAGTTGATTGCTCTTTCTTTCGATTGAGCGTCGGTACTTTTGGAGTCTCTCTCTATAGGCGTGCAAAACAACAGAGCCACTGCTCTTCGGGGTGATGAGGTGGACAATTCCTTACTCCAGCTTCAAAGGAGCATCTTTGCATGAATCAATACTAACTCCTCAGTCAGCTGACCTTCTATTTCGGAGATTAGAGCAGAAGAACTCCGTAACGGCGGAGAGGGCTTGAAAGCCACTTGACTCTAAGGAGAGGGGCTTCGCCTCGAATCCAAATGATTTCTCTTCTTCTCTTAAGATATTTCTAGTTAGGACTTGATCGAGGGATCAATTGACTCCGAAACATAAAGTAACAAGACCATAACCCCGTGCCCCCGCCTTAAAGGATCCCAACTCATCACCCTCATCTCCAACTTATTCGTGGTTTTAAGGTGCTTTTGACTATTAAAAAAACTTATTTGGAGACCAAGGCGAGGGGTCATCTTCGGCAACCAACCGGGGTCATGTGGAGCCGGCCTCCCCGCCGTCCCCCCTGCCCGCACCCTCCATAACGGAAGTACGTAGAAACCTTGATCTGTTTACTTCCTCCTTTAATAAGATCGGGATGAGGAGTGACCTTTTACTGGACCTCGAGGATCGGCTTAAACTTGAAACTGCCTCAGAAGCAAACAGAGGCAAAATAATCGAATTTATGGAGATCTTGGCCTTTGATGAAGATGAACTGATATACTGGCATTCTCTTCCAACTCCGTATCCTAACTCAGGGCAAACTATCTCTAGATGGCAAAGTGAAAAGTCGAATTGATCTGCACATCCCTCTATTCCAATAGAAAATGTTAGCCTTCATCCATGAGATCGGGGTATCACTACCAGTAGGGGCCCGCTTCCATAATAGACTTTGAAACCTCGCCTTCCCTTTCGATGTCCGATCCCGGATACCATGACTTGCCTTCAAACGGGCTTCACCTTCAAAGGAGAGTAATCGATCTGCGGACAGCAAGGCCAATGAAGATCAAATTTACCGGGGTCTGAGTCGTGTCTTGTCCTTGAGTCCTCTCTATGCCTCTCATGTCCTTCTTTCCTTCGCTTGGGACTCACTAGCACACTCCTTGCTGCTTTCGTGCTTGATGGCTTCTGATGAACCAATGATAGAGATCCTTCCCTAACAGCTGCTGTTCAATCCGTCCCTGAGAGTGAGAGGAGTCGTAGGAATTCACATTGCCCTTTACGGCTTGGAATTCCTATTGTATAGAATAAATGTATTGGGCAATGCCTTTCTTTTCTTGAATTCCAAAATTCTCCGCCTTTTCTCAGCTTGACACCTACTTTAGAACCATCCTTTTCTAAGTACGACAAAGCTTCCTTGTAAACTAAGGCTAAGGCACGCTCGATAGCAAGAAGCTAGTGACTTCTTTCACGTCATTAACTGTAACTTGCACGAGGTATCACAGTGGGGCCTGTCTTCTGTCCGGTTCTTGGGTCCGGTCGAGCCTCTTTGAAATTACATCCCTGCCTCTCGTCTAACTCGAGTTGCCCCGCTCCTTTGGCAGTTAAAGTAGCTCGCTTCAAGAAGTAAGATTATATCCCTAGGGGTATGTTACGAGCAGAAGTTCTCTTGCTAGTGGAAGTAAGAGTAGCAAGGTTAGGACCGCATATAAATATAATAGGGGAAAGCCATTTTATTCCCTAGAAGTTTGTCCGGTTGGGAAAGCCAAAACTCTTGTAAACCAGCTTGATAAAGGGTAGTGGTAGGGACAGTCTCAGTACCACTGAAAGTGCGATAGTCCTTCAAGCAAGGGACTTGGGCAAACAAAGTCCTTACTCGTATTCCACCAACAACTCGCGTATCGTATAGAGCTTTTTCCTATCCTTTCCGCATAGACTTGCTTCGCACCTGTGTCAAAAGCCAGTTGAGTTTTACTCTTCAGTAAGAATGATAAAGCATTTCGCAAGCTTGAATCCCTATAAAAAGTCCGTCCCAACAATTTAGCCTGAAAAGAAAAAAAGTGGGGTAGAAGTTAAGTTTCTATTGAATTGAGATCCTTTTGAATAGAAGATGCCCATGAAAAAGAATTTTTTAGAGGAAGATCAAAAAAATGCGGATTTCCCTATTGATTAACCTCTGAAGCGGATAAGATCCAAAGAAGTCTATACCTGCAGATGAAAGAGGAGCTTCTACGTGAACATTTCTAACAGTGGTTTCTCCTCCAACAGTCAAGTAACTAGCACTGGTTATTCCAGCAAGAGCTCTTACTCTAACAGAACTAGTACCGTCAACTCCAATTGTAGCAGCGGGAATGTCTTCACCACCAGATATTGCATTAAGAGCTTCTATTGCATCAACGGTGGAAATGGAGAGCAGGCTCGGAATATAATAGCTTGAACCGCTTAGGCTCTTTGCACCTAAATAAATAGTAGACACGCAAAAAAATAAGACGCGAAACTTATAGAGTCGTAGCCTTCTAAGACTTTCTTCTCCAACTCACTCAATCGATAGGTTGAGGCAATCAACTGGAAATCGACCAAAAGGACCTGTCAAGCCTTAGAAGTCAAAGCATGCATCACATATCATCATGCATAGCTTATTAGCTGTAGTAGCTGCATAGGAAACATAAAGCATATAGTACTTTTCTCCATTGTCATGCATCAAATGGCTGTCTCTCCTCTCTCAAAGCAGGCGAGCTTCAAGCTTGGAAGATCAAGAAAAGCGAGAACGGGAACTCCTAGAGCTGCTGGAGAATAGCAAAAGAAAGATCTCAAGGCTCTGGGAATATACCACTCCCGATACTCTTCCTCCGTCACCTCTATCTCCAAATCAACGGTTTGATATGATGAATTGAATATCATTACCGATGATTACAATTTCATCAATATATACTAAAAGAAAAAACAGAATAGTTTCCACGTCGACGAGTAAAAAGGGACTGCCTGGGATTGAAGAAAACCAGCATCCACAGAAGCAAATTTGGCAAACCCATTTCGGGACGCTTGTTTAAGTCCATAAAGGGACTGATTCAGGCGGCAAACTGAGTTCTCCTCCTGTGGAGAATATCCGTGAGGGAGAGACATGTATACTTCCTTTTTTGGAACATGTTAAGGCTTTACGCTCTAACTCACCTTCACAACTCTAGGTGTCGTCGCGCCTAAGTTATCATTCTTTTTCCACTGTCTGATTGCAGTAGGGGGTCACGTAGGATGGTTAAGCCAGGAGCAGGACCGATACTTTGCTTAGCCAACACATCTTCACATTGCCTTCCCTCCAAATATGTCTCAATTCACACCTCCAATCCCTTCTCATTAGCTCTCTGATTCTCAGGATAATATTGAAATGTGGATCCTCAGGCCCAGCCATTGTGCAGCTTTTGTATAGAACCCAGGGAGTCCTTCTCTTCCTGAAGAGCTGATGAGCGTGGGATATAGATTCAAAACAGATATGTGTGTGGTCTTCGTGTACCTCCACCTACAGGGCTGGCTGTGCCCACCATCTTTATCTTTGTCTCCCCGTCCTACCGGGGTCCGCCTCTTATTCCACATTCCTATACTAATCTAATTGGATTAAGATTCCAAAATCTCTCAATATATCATGATTACCCTCTATCGTCCAGTCCATGGCCCGGTCTTTATTTTGAAAAAGTCTTGCAAGAGACTTTTAAACAGTTCTTTTCGGTCTTTCAGGTCTGCTTGCCATATCAGGTGACGCGGAGAAAGCAGCTAAGAGCAAGAAGAAGTTGGTTTGTAATCAACACTACGGGGGTGCTTGAGATAACCATGTCGAAGAGATAAGGATAGGCTAAGCGTGTCCAGTGCACTACGAACAAAGAACGGAATAGAAGGGGCCTAACCAGTCCTTCCTTGCTCCCGTTGAGGGATAGAACTCTTCCAATGAAGTAGGTGATACATCCGAACAAGAAGCAGACTAAGACAGTGATTCGGATCTCACACCTTCCACCAGCCTCTTACAATAGGGGCTTTTTTTTTGAGTTGCTTTCCTTCGTGTTGGTAGTGGTACCTACCTGCTAAGCTATCCCCTTTTATTCTATACTCTATTTTTTGCCCGCCCTGAGGAGGGCCCAGCTTTCAAGGGGAGTGAAGTAATTGGATTTAGGATGTCACTAGGCGACTAACCCACCTTTCCGATACAACTTCTTTCTACTTCCGGATCTCGTAATAAAGGAAGAAAAGAAGAGCTTGATCCGCTCGAAGAGTTTCCCACCCGGACTGTGACTTCTTTCTGATTCCCCAATCCCAGCTTGGACTTCCCCGTGTAAGGAGTTTTATCCCAGATTGGATTCATTCTGTTTTAGCCCGAGACTTCTAAACTATAGGCGTAAAGCAGGTCATGAACCCACAGTTTTGTCACAGCTTTGGAATTGGAATCCACATGCTAGATGCGAGGCTTCTTGTCGAGGCACAGCTTTTATTCCACGGTTGTACCATCACCTTATCGTGTTCCAGTAGCCGCACTTGCTACTGTCTTGGTGTTCCAAGGCTTTCTATCTGGCTTAGCAGCCCTTCTTCTTCTGGTGTGCCATGATGGTATGGAAGATGCATTTTCTCTGGCCGTTGCAGGGCACTTCTTTGACTAAAGCAACAAGGGCTTTAGGAGTTACACCGGTTTGCCTTCTGGCTTGACTGAATGGACTGAGACCGAGGAACAGCTATCGTGCTACTGGCTTTTAACCGAATTGCAACTTTCTAGCTCTTAGCTTGACTACCTCTACCGAGAAGCTCTCTCTCGCTTCAGCCCAACCAATTCACAGACGATGAAAAGAAGTCCTCAAATCCTAAGTACACTAAGTGGGTAAAGACGAAGCAGTTGCTCGTTAGCTGGATCAACGCCACCTCCGGATGGAAAGGACAAGGAGCTGTCGGATGTCAATCTCTTTTCTTTTATGCTGCATGCAGCTACCTTCCATCGGCACATTATTCGCTCTGCTACAACGAACGAACTAAATGGAAGACCATCGAGAGTGAGTGAACGGCTAGCCAAAGCTTCTCGTTTGGAGAAAAATCGTGGTGGAAATGCGGTTGAAAGCTGAAATGAGACGACAGAACGAGTGAAAGAAGTTACTGAAAGTAAAGCCCCTTTTGTTGTGTTGGGCAACATGGGAGTGCGAACTCGGTTCCCCGTACGACACACACAACTATTAACGCTCTTTCTCAATCAGGTCTGGAACGCACAGTGTTGTTCAACCTTTCCCTTTGTCTTTACTACTCGATCGGAGGGCTTATGGCCGCTTTCCTATTTCTTTCTGTTTTATGTCGCTAATGGTCGCTAAGGCCGCTTTAGCTGCAGGTTCGTACTGTTTAGTTTAAAGCAATAGAGGGCGCCTTCGCTTCGTAAGGCATGGCCCTATGCCTTACTCGCTCCGGGAAGTACTTCTTCGATGCAGCTCACACAGTCCTATTCAACTCTTCCAAATCTATGAGTGAGATTTCAACTCTCTCAAATGTAGGGTATCTTTCCTACTATCGGTTCCTTTCATTAGAGACGAATAAACCCCACTTAAGGTTTGTTACCCATCGGAATGGATTGCGCTTTTCTTTCCCACCGGTTTCAGAGCGCTGTTTTCAACCCCATGAGGAGTCAGTCAATGCACGATGAGGAACTACCAACCGGTAACCAATTGACGTCGGATTTCGGTGAAGCGAAAAGCGCCTTTACCTTTAGTTGGAAATAAATATAGGTCGGATTTCCACTTCTATAAGCGAACTCAAACCACAAACGTTATCTGTCCTACCGGTGAGTTACAGTTAAACGCCCTATTCGCTATACCGTTAGTGACGCTTATCACGCTTTCAATCGGTTAAACGCATTCTCTTACCCGTTGAACTTATTACTTTCCGCTTTTCAGTCTGAAATTCAGATTGTGACCTATCGCTCGGAGCAATCAAGCTTAGAGAGCACTACTGGGCGGTGGCTTATCGTCGTCCATTATCTAACCGAAAAGACATGAAGTAAAGACGTGTTCTTATTATATGTAATTTAGAGTCGCTTTTAACAGTATAAGGTACGGAACCCCATGCCGATTTTCTTAATACCCTGTTACCTTGAACGATAGATTGGTTCGACTCCCTTCAACCCGGGCAAGCAATTAGTCCCTCTACGGTACCGCCTCTTTCAACGCGGAATAGCTGAACAATCGGAATAGAAGTCCTATTTTCACCTTTCTCGAATTCGCTTTCCGTGGTGACTCATCAGATTATAGAGTGAAACCTTTAGCGAAGGGATTTAAATAGGCTTTTTAGAACTGTACCCCTAAAGCTGCGAATATAGGTCAGTGCTTTCCTTTCTTTTCCCTTCCCCGTTGTCCTTATTGTATTGTCATATTTCTAGTGGGATGAAAACAGCGCTTTCGTAATTCGTACATCACTAGTCCCGATACCGCGTCTTATCCGCTTTTCCCTGGAACTATCAATATACCGAATAGCTGATGGGGAACTATACTTTTCGTAACTATACTAATAAGGGGTGGGGAACGGAAGCGCAGAAGTGAAGTAACGAAAGCGGTTTCCTAGGCTTTCGAAATGTGTTTTTCATTCCAACCTTTTTAGAACGGATAGGCGCTTGGTACCTGTAAATACACTTTTTAGAATGATTTCGTGCTGAGCCTGGTAAAGGGGACTTCTTTTTCATTTCGATAGGTAGGGTAGGAATATACCTAGGAAGGAAGCGGAAGTGAAGTACAAAGGTGCCTTGAACAGGCGGGGAAAAGACGTTTAAAGCGGAGGGAAAACCTCCCTTTACCAAATTCACCAGTCTGAAGTGAAGAAGTGATCGATTCCTTAATCTTTAAATTGCGTAAAAATTAATAATGAAATGGCTGTTTTATTGCCAACCCATCTCTTTCTTTCAATCGGATGCCATGTGTGAAGCATCTATCTCTCTCAGGACCTCACCTTTGTGACCTCCTGACGGAGGAAAGACTGATGTCATGGTTAGCAATCAAATCTGGAATCTCCGACAAAGCATCTGAGATCGGACAATTGTGTAGATGAGAGAGTGGGACGGACCTTGCTCTTAAGGGTCGAAAAAAGACCTGGCTGCTTTCTTTCCTCGGAAAGACCAGATCTACGGTCACACTTCAATGAGTGAGCCTCAACCTAGACATCGAACTCCTAGCTCTTGAGCTTATTTACTGTTGAAAAGGGTACTGTTCGTAGCTTGGCCTTTTTCGATTTCCTATTTAGCGCTTTGAATTCTTCTGTTGTTCCTGCCTAGCGTTGAGGCCATAGGGCTTCCTTGTAAATAAGTTCGAATTATAATAAAGTAACGGTTCGGGAGAGCCTATGCGGAAGCCTTTTTTTTCTTCTTCAGCTTGCTTTCCTGCGTCTCTTACGATGGCTTGCTTGCTAACGTAACGAGCAGAGGGAGGGCATGCTACGAGCTTCCGGTGGACCAAGTTCTTATAAAACAGCGTATTTTCCGATCTACGTCTCGTGCAAGATGCTGGGTGGCATGGAACTACTGGTAATTAATCCATCTGCTGATGGTATAAGCGGCACATACCCGACCTTCACTGGAAGTGACATAAAAAAGACAGCTGAATCAAAAAGAAAGATGTCGATGAAAACGTATTTTATCCCCTATCGCACGGAAAGGGAAACCTATAGTTTGTTTGATAGGCCCGGAAATGCTTCTTATTGGTTCCCTGCCCCCTATCGATGTGAATGGATTTTTAGACTAAACCCAAGACCACGCTCTTCCCTTTTGAGTCTGCTCTTAGGTGCCCTAGCCCGAAGAAGGAAAGACGAGGCATAGCAAAGGCTAAGGCGATGGAAGCAAGACTGAGTCCCTGTGGGGAAGGCGCCAAAGTATTTTCGAGACGTGCGCAGGATGATAACCTAATTGATTATTCTGAAGAAAGGGTCCTACTATCTTCCAGAATTAGCCCTTCCTCCGCCTTATTCTTTTGAAGGTATGGGACCCTATTGAGCCAGTCTGAAAGATGCACACGAAAAATCGTCGAAATGGGGGTATGCGCGCTTCGGGGCTATTTTGACCTTCAAAATCGGTCAGAATGGCCGTCAGGGCCAATCGGATCATAGCCAACGTCTTGACGGACGTCCACAAAATATTTTGGCACTTTTGACGTCGAGATCCGGATCACCCAAAAAATGGTGTGCTATAGCACACGAAATATCGTCGAAATGGGGGTATGCGCGCTTCGGGGCTATTTTGACCTTCAAAATTGGTCGGAATGGCCGTCAGGGCCAACCGGATGCATAGCCAATGTCTTGAAAGACGTCCACAAGAATTTTTGGCACTTTTGACATCGAGATCCGGATCACCCAAAAAATGGTGTGCTATAGCACACGAAAAATCGTCGAAATGGGGGTATGCGCGCTTCAGGGCTATTTTGACCTTGAAAATAGGTCGGAATGGCCGTAAGGGCCAACCGAATGCATAGCCAACGTCTTGACGAACGTCCACAAAAATATTTGGCACTTTTGACGTCGGGATCCGGATCACCCAAAAAATGGTGTGCTATAGCACACGAAAAATCGTCGAAATGGGGGTATGCACGCTTCGGGGCAATTTTGACCTTCAAAATGGGTTTGAATGGCCGTCAGGGCCAACCAGATGCATAGCCAACGTCTTGACGGACTTCCACAAAAACTTTTGGCACTTTTGACGTCGGGATCCGGATCACCCAAAAATGGTGTGCTATAGCACACGAAAAATCGTCGATATGGGGGTATGCGCGCTTCGGGGCTATTTTGACCTTGAAAATGGGTCGGAATGGCCGTCAGGACAACCCGGATGCATAGCCAACGTCTTCACGAACGTCCACAAAAATATTTGGCACTTTTGACGTCGGGATCCGGATCACCCAAAAAATGGTGTGCTATAGCACACGAAACTTCGTCGAAATGGGGGTATGCGCGCTTCGGGGCTATTTTGACCTTCAAAATGGGTTGGAATGGCCGTCAGGGACAACCAGATGCATAGCCAATGTCTTGACGGACGTCCACAAAATTTTTGGCACTTTTGACGTTGAGATCCGGATCACCCAAAAAATGGTGTGCTATAGCACACGAAAAAATATCGAAATGGGGGTATGCACGCTTCGGGGCTATTTTGACCTTCAAAATGGGTCGGAATGGCCGTCAGGGCCAACCGGATGCATAGAAAACGTCTTGACGGACGTCCACAAAAATATTTGTCAACTTTGACGTCGGGATCTGGATCACCCAAAAATGGTGTGCTATTGCACACGAAAAATCGTCGAAATGGGGGTATGCGCGCTTCGGGGCTATTTTGACCTTGAAAATGGGTCGGAATGGCCGTCAGGACAACCCGGATGCATAGCCAACGTCTTGACAAACGTCCACAAAAATATTTGGCACTTTTGACGTCGGGATCCGGATCACCCAAAAAATGGTGTGCTATAGCACATGAAAAATCGTCGAAATGGGGGTGTGCGCGCTTCGGGGCTATTTTGACCTTCAAAATGGGTCGGAATGGCCGTCAGGGCCAACCTGATGCATAGTCAACGTCTTGACGGACGTCCACAAATTTTTTTGGCACTTTTCACGTCGGGATCCGGATATCCCAAAAAATGGTGTGCTAGCACACGAAAAATCGTCAAAATGGGAATATGCGCGCTTTGGGGCTATTTTGACCTTCAAAATGGGTCGGAATGGCCGTCAGGGCAACTCGGATGCATAGCCAACGTCTTGACGGACGTCCACAAAACATTTTGGCACTTTTGACGTTGGAATCCGGATCACCCAAAAAATGATATGCTATAGCACACGAAAAATAATCGAAATGGGGGTATACGCGCTTCGGGGCTATTTTGACCTTGACAATGGGTCGGAATGGCCGTCAGGGCCTACCGGATGCATAGCCAACGTCTTGACGGACGTCCACAAAATATTTTGGCACTTTTGACGTCGGGATCCGGATCACCCAAAAAATGGTGTGCTATAGCACACGAAAAATCGTCGAAATGGGGTATGCGCGCTTCGGGATTTTGACCTTGAAAATGGGTAGGAATGGCCGTCAGGGCCAACCGGATGCATAGCCAACGTCTTGACGGACGTCCACAAAAATATTTGGCACTTTTGACGTCGGGATCCGGATCACCCAAAAAATGGTGTGCTATAGCACACAAAAAATCGTCGAAATGGGGGTATCCGCACTTTGGGGCTATTTTGACCTTGAAAATGGGTCGGAATGGCCGTCAGGGCCAACCGGATGCATAGCCAACGTCTTGACGGACGTCCACAAAAAATTTTTCCACTTTTGACGTCGGGATCCGGATCACCCAAAAAATGGTGTGCTATAGCATACGAAAAATCGTCGAAATGGGGGTATGCGCGCTTCGGGGCTATTTTGACCTTCAAAATGGGTCGGAATGGCCGTCAGGGCCAACCGGATGCATAGCCAACATCTTGACGGACGTCCACAAAAATTTTTGGCACTTTTGACGTCGGGATCCGATTCACCCAAAAAATGGTGTGCTATAGCACACGAAAAATCGTCGAAATGGGGGTATGCGCGCTTCGAGGCTATTTTGACCTTCAAAATGGGTCAGAATGGCCGTTAGGGCCAACCGGATGCATAGCCAACGTCTTTGCAGACGTCCACAAAAATATTTGGCACTTTTGACGTCGAGATCTGGATCACCCAAAAAATGGTGTGCTATAGCACACGAAAAATCGTCGAAATGGGGGTATGCGCGCTTCGGGAGTATTTTGACCTTCAAAATGAGTCGGAATGGCTGTCAGGGCCAATCGGATGCATAGCCAACGTCTTGACGGACGTCCACAAAAATTTTTGGCACTTTTGACGTCGGGATCCGAATCACCCAAAAAATGGTGTGCTATAGCACACGAAAAATCGTCGAAATGGGGGTATGCACGTTTTGGGGCTATTTTGACCTTCAAAATGGGTCGGAATGGCCGTCAGGGCCAATCGGATGCATAGCCAACGTCTTGACGAATGTCCACAAAATTTTTTGGCACTTTTGACATCGGGATCCGGATCACCCAAAAAATGGTGTGCCTTAGCACACGAAAAATTGTCGAAATAGGGGTATGCAGTTTCGGGGCTATTTTAACCTTCAAAATGGGTCGGAATGGCCGTCAGGGCCAATCGGATGCATAGCCAACGTCTTGACGGACGTCCACAAAAATTTTTGTTACTTTTGACGTCGGGATCCGGATCACCCAAAAAATGGTGTGCTATAGCACATGAAAAATCGTCGAAATGGGGGTATGCGGTTTCGGGGCTATTTTGACCTTCAAAATGGGTCGGAATGGCCGTCAGGGCCAACCGGATCCATAGCCAACGTATTGACAGACGTCCACAAAATGTTTTGGCAATTTTGATGTCGGGATCCGGATCACTCAAAAAATGGAAAATCGTCAAAATAGGGGTATGCGCTCTTCGGGGCTATTTTGACCTTCAAAATGGGTCGGAATGGCCGTCAGGGCCAACCGGATGCAAAGCCGACGTCTTGACGGACGTCCACAAAATTTTTTGGCACTTTTGACGTCAGGATCTGGATCACCCAAAAAATGGTGTGCTATAGCACACGAAAATTCGTCGAAATGGGGGTATGCGCGCTTTGGGGCTATTTTCACCTTCAAAATGGGTTGGAATGGCCGTTAGGGCCAACCGGATGCATAGCCAACATCTTGACGGACATCCACAAAAACTTTTGGCACTTTTTACGTCGGGATTCGGATCACCCAAAAAATGGTGTGCTATAGCACACGAAAAATCATCGAAATTGGGGTATGCGCGCTTCGGGGCTATTTTGACCTTCAAAATGGGTCGGAATGGCCATCAGGGCCAACCGGATGCATAGCCAACGTCTTGACGGACGTCCACAAAATTTTTTGGCACTTTTTACGTCGGGATCCGAATCACCCAAAAAATGGTGTGCTATAGCACACGAAAAACCGTTGAAATGGGGGTATGCGCGCTTCGGGGCTATTTTGACCTTGAAAATGGGTCGAATGGCTGTCAGGGCCAACCGGATGCATAGCCAACGTCTTGACGGACATCCAGAAAAATTTTTGGAACTTTTGACGTCGGGATCCGAATCACCCAAAAAATGGTATGATATAGCACACGAAAAATCGTCGAAATGGGGGTATGCGCGCTTCAGGGCTATTTTGACCTTCAAAATAGGTCGGAATTGCCGTCAGGGCCAACCGGATGCATAGCCAACATCTTGACGGACGTCCACAAAATTTTTTGGCACTTTTGACGTCGGGATCCGGATCACCCAAAAATTGGTGTGCTATTGCACATGAAAATTCGTCGAAATGGGGGTATGCGCGCTTCGCGGCTATTTTGACCTTGAAAATGGATCGGAATAGCCGTCAGGGCCAACCGTATGCATAGCCAACGTCTTGACATCCACAAATTTTTTTGGCACTTTTGACGTCGGGATCTGGATCACCCAAAAAATGGTGTGCTATAGCACACGAAAAATCATCGAAATGGGGGTATGCGCGCTTCTCGGCTATTTTGACCTTCAAAATGGGTCGGAATGGCCGTCAGGGTCAACTGGATGCATAGCCAGCGTCTTGACGGACGTCCACAAAAATTTTCGGCACTTTTGACGTCGGGATCCGGATCACCCAAAAAAATGGTGTGCTATAGCACACGAAAAATCGTCGAAATGGGGGTATGCGCGTTTCGGGGCTATTTTGACCTTCAAAATGGGTCGGAATGGCCGTCAAGGCCAACCGGATGCATAGCCAACGTCTTGATAGACGTCCACAAAAATTATTGGTACTTTTGACGTCGGGATCCGGATCACCCAAAAAATGGTGTGCTATAGCACACGAAAAATCGTCGAAATGGGGGTATGCGCGCTTCGGGGCTATTTTGACCTTGAAAATGGGTCGGAATGGCCGTTAGGACAACCAAGATGCATAGCCAACGTCTTGATGAACGTCCACAAAAATATTTGGCACTTTTGACGTCGGGATCCGGATCACCCAAAAAATGGTGTGCTATAGCACACGAAACTTCGTCGAAATGGGGGTATGCGCGCTTCGGGGCTATTTTGACCTTTAAAATGGGTTGGAATGGCCTTCAGGGACAACCAGATGCATAGCCAATGTCTTGACGGACGTCCACAAAATTTTTGGCACTTTTGACGTCGAGATCCGGATCACCCAAAAAATGGTGTGCTATAGCACACGAAAAAATATCGAAATGGGGGTATGCACGCTTCGGGGCTATTTTGACCTTCAAAATGGGTCGGAATGGCCGTCAGGCCAACCGGATGCATAGAAAACGTCTTGACGGACGTCCACAAAAGTATTTGTCACCTTTGACGTCGGGATCTGGATCACCCAAAAATGGTGTGCTATTGCACATGAAAAATCGTCGAAATGGGGGTATGCGCGCTTCGGGGCTATTTTGACCTTGAAAATGGGTCGGAATGGCCGTCAGGACAACCCGGATGCATACCCAACGTCTTGACGAACGTCCACAAAAATATTTGGCACTTTTGACGTCGGGATCCGGATCACCCAAAAAATGGTGTGCTATAGCACATGAAAAATCGTCGAAATGGGGGTGTGCGCGCTTCGGGGCTATTTTGACCTTCAAAATGGGTCAGAATGGCCGTCAGGGCCAACCGGATGCATAGCCAACGTCTTGACGGACGTCCACAAAAAATTTTGGCACTTTTGACGTCGGGATCCTGATCACCCAGAAAATGGTGTGCTATAGCACACGAAAAATCATCGAAATGGGAATATGCGCGCTTTGGGGCTATTTTGACCTTCAAAATGGGTCGGAATGGCCGTCAGGGCAACTCGGATGCATAGCCAACGTCTTGACGGACGTCCACAAAACATTTTGGCACTTTTGACGTTGGAATCCGGATCACCCAAAAAATGATATGCTATAGCACACGAAAAATAATCGAAATGGGGGTATACGCGCTTTGGGGCTATTTTGACCTTGACAATGGGTCGGAATGGCCGTCAGGGCCTACCGGATGCATAGCCAGCGTCTTGACGGACGTCCACAAAATATTTTGGCACTTTTGACGTCGGGATCCGGATCACCCAAAAAATGGTGTGCTATAGCACACGAAAAATCGTCGAAATGGGGTATGCGCGCTTCGGGATTTTGACCTTGAAAATAGGTAGGAATTGCCGTCAGGGCCAACCGGATGCATAGCCAACGTCTTGACGGACGTCCACAAAAATATTTGGCACTTTTGACGTCGGGATCCGGATCACCCAAAAAATGGTGTGCTATAGCACACAAAAAATCGTCGAAATGGGGGTATCCGCACTTTGGGGCTATTTTGACCTTGAAAATGGGTCGGAATGGGTCGGAATGGCCGTCAGGGCCAACCGGATGCATAGCCAACGTCTTGACGGACGTCCACAAAAATTTTTCCACTTTTGACGTCGGGATCCGGATCACCCAAAAATGTGCTTATAGCATACGAAAAATCGTCGAAATGGGGTATGCGCGCTTCGGGGCTATTTTGACCTTCAAAATGGGTCGGAATGGCCGTCAGGGCCAACCGGATGCATAGCCAACATCTTGACGGACGTCCACAAAAATTTTTGGCACTTTTGACGTCGGGATCCAATTCACCCAAAAAATGGTGTGCTATAGCACACGAAAAATCGTCGAAATGGGGGTATGCGCGCTTTGAGGCTATTTTGACCTTCAAAATGGGTCAGAATGGCCGTTAGGGCCAACCGGATGCATAGCCAACGTCTTTGCAGACGTCCACAAAAATATTTGGCACTTTTGACGTCGAGATCTGGATCACCCAAAAAATGGTGTGCTATAGCACACGAAAAATCGTCGAAATGGGGTACGCGCGCTTCGGCGCTATTTTGACCTTCAAAAT
>JABWTJ010000827.1:0-267983 GCA_016801875.1 Solanum sitiens | reverse complement strand
CCCAAGCTCTTCTGGGAAGATCTCCAGAAGTGAGAAGTAAACTGAGCTCCTCTGTCTGAAATAATAGACAAGGGAATCCCATGCCATCTCACAATCTCATCAATGTAGAGCCTCGCATAATCCTCGGCTCTGTAAGTAGACTTCACAGGGATAAAGTGGGCAGACTTAGTCAATCTGTCCACAATAACCCATATAGAGTCATGCTGCCTCCTAGTCCTCGGAAGCCCAACCACGAAGTCCATATTAATGGCCTCCCATTTCCAAGTCGGAACCTCAATAATCTGAGTCAGACCACCAAGCTTAAGATGCTCTGCCTTAACCTGCTGAGAATTAGGACATTTGGCCACATATTCTGCAATGTCTTTCTTCATGCCATCCCACAAATAAATCTGCTTGAGATCATGATACATCTTGGTGGAACATGGATGTATAGAATATCTGGAACCATGGGCCTCTGCAACAATCCTAGTCCGCAAAATCATCCACATCTGGCACACACAGCCTGTCCTGATACCTAAGTATGCCATCACCTCCCAAAGCGAAAGACTCATTCATCTTCATCATCACTGAGTCCTTCAGCTCCATCAACACGGGATCTAGATGCTGACCCTGCTTGACTTCAACTACCAAGGATGATTCAGAACTAGGATGAAGTGAAACATCCCCACTAGTGGAGTCAACCAAAAGCACACCCAGTCTGGCCAGTCTGTCTACATCTTTCACCAGCTCCTTCTTCTCATCCTCAACGTGAGTTGTACTTCCCATGCTCATCCTGCTCAAAGCATCAGCTACAACATTAGCCTTACCTGGATGGTAGTGCACATTCATGTCATAATCCTTCAACAACTCCAACCATCTCCACTGACGTAGATTCAACTCCCTCTGTGTGAACACGTACTGCAGACTCTTATGGTCGGTGAACACATCTACATGCACTCCATACAGATAATGCCTCAACAGCTTCAGTGCAAACACCACAGCTGCCAAATCCAGGTCATGAGTGGGATAATTCTTCTCATGAACCTTGAGCTGTCTGGATGCATAGGCTATCACCTTACCAACCTGCATAAGAACACAACCCAAATCAACCCTAGATGCATCACAATAAATAGTGTAATTCTCACCACACTTAGTCAAAGTAAGCACCGGGGCTGAAGTGAGTCTGTCTTTGAGCTCCTGGAAACTCTTCTCACAAGTCTCCATCCATTCAAACTTGGCTTTCTTCTTAGTCAAAGCTGTCAATGGGGCAGCAATGGAAGAAAAGCCCTCCACAAACCTGCGGTAGTAACCATCCAATCCCAAAAAGCTACGGATGTCAGTAGGAGTAAGAGGCTTTGGCCAGTTCTTCACAGCCTCAGTCTTCCTGGATCCACCTCCACGCCCTGATCGGACACAACATGACCCAGGAAGGTCACTGATCTCAGCCAGAATTCACATTTGCTGAATTTGGCATACAACTGATGCTGCTAAGTACCTGCAAGGTTAGTCTCAAATGTTGTTCATGCTCTTCCTTGGTCTTAGAGTAGATGAGAATGTCATCAATGAATACTATGACGAAAGAGTCAAGGTACTCACGGAAGACCCTGTTCATGAGACCCATAAATGCAGCAGGTGCATTCATGAGACCAAATGACATTACTAAAAACTCATAGTGACCATAGCGAGTACGAAAGGCTGTCTTTTGGATATCTCCATCCCTAGCCCTAAGCTGATGATACCCTGAACGGAGATCAATTTTAGAGAATAAACTAGACCCTTGGAGCTGGTCGAACAAATCATCTATTCTGGAGAGTGGATACTTATTCTTTATAGTGACTTTGTTGAGCTGCCGATAATCGACACATTCTAAGGGTCCCATCTTTCTTTTTTACAAATAAAACTGGAGCGCCCCAAGGGGATATGCTCGGCTGAATGAAACCCTTGTCAGTGAGATCTTTTAACTGCAGCTTCAACTCTTTGAGTTCAGCTGGAGCCATTCTGTAAGGAGGAATTGAGATTGGTTTAGTATCGGGTTCTAAATCGATACCAAAGTCAATCTCTCGAAGGGGAGGGACTCCAGGCAAATCATCACAAAACACATCTAAGAACTCATTCACTACAGGTACTGAGTCTATGGAAGGAAGGTCATGATCTAAATCATTAACACTCACAAGATGACACAATAACCCCTTGGACATCATTTTATTGGCTTTAAGGTTAGAAATCAAGGGGTTAGGATGACTCGAATTGTACCCCTCCCAAACTAACTCTTCTTCATTAGGAAAGCAAAATCTCACCACTCTACTACGACAGTCCAAGCAAGCATAATAACTCTGAAGCCAATCCATGCCAAGAATAACATCAAAATCATGCATGGGTAACTCAACCAAGTTTGCACACACAGTTCTACCACTCACAACTATTGGGCAATCCTTGTATACTCTATCAGTTCTTACATTCTCTCCTAAAGGTGTACTAACCACTATAGGATCATGCAGAACTTCAGGCAATGTCTCAAAAGTAAGAGCAAGCAGAGGAGTTACAAAGGAAAGTGTAGACCCTGGATCAAGTAAAGCATAAAAAGAAGTTGAGAACACTTGCAGCATACCTGTGACCACATCAGCGGACTTATCCTGCTCTTCTCTGCCTTTCAGGGCATAGAACTTGTTCCTCTTAGGAGGCTCGGCTGCTGCTGCACCATGTGGATTAGGCCTAGGCTGAGTATTACCTCCAGCCTGACCTCTGTTCTGTGGACAGTCTCTGACCATGTGTCCACTCTTACCACAACCGAAGTAGGCATTAGTGCCCTGCTTGCACTCTCCACTGTGAGCTCGGCCACACTTAGCACAATTCTTCTTAGGACGCTGCATCTCACCTCCATTGCCCTTCTTGGGCTCAGGTCTGCCTCCTCTAGGTGTAGCACTCCTCTGAGGATTAAAATTCCCAGAACTCTGTTGCCCCTTTTTGAACCTTGGCTGCTCACGGACGCCAATGTTGTTCCTGTGGCCTCTATGACTGGGTCCTACCTGATCTTGAGGCCTAGGCCTCCTAGCATCACGAACACCTCTCTTTCTGCGGCTGTCCTCTACCTGCTGGACATGCACCATCTACCTGGAAAGATCCATATTATCATGGAGCATTGCAGATCGACACTGCTCCTCCAGGTCTCCATTGATTCTGGTGAGGAACCTGCTCATCTCATCCCTGCTGTTAGAAACCAGGGAAGTAGCATACCTGGATGATTTCAACAAACTTGACAGCTTAAATACTACGGAAAATAACATACCTTGACAGCTTAACAAACTTCAGGGAATACTCCCTGACTGTTATAGAGCCTTGTTTAAGGTTGATGAATTCCTCAACCTTGGCCTCCCTCATCTCCCTGGGAAAGAATCTCGCCAAAAATGTTGTCTTGAACATCTCCCATGTGACTGGCACTCCACCTAATACACGGCTATCTTGTCACATCTTGCACCAAGTCTGTGCAACATCCTTGAGATGATAAGAAGCCAGCTCAGCCTTCTCAATATCAGTGGCCCCCATAGCCACCAGGATCTTATGAATCTCATCCACAAACTCCTGGGGATCCTCTGATGCCCTAGACCCTGTGAAAATAGGAGGATTCATCCTCGTGAAATCCCTCAGCCTGTCAGCCATGCTACGAACCGGTGGGTTCTCCCTCTGAACATCTTGCCGGTTGACCTGGGTAGTCATAGCCTGGGCCTGCATAGTAATGGCCTGTAACGGCCTGTATTTTTGTATGTGGTAGTTCTATTCATGTTATACTTGACTTATACTTATTGTGTAGGTGAGGTATCATGTTTCTTACATGATTAGTGTTGGTTTAAACTAGCTTGGAAGGTGATGTAATGCCTTGCACGTTTTAGCATATGTATTGCAAGTTTACTCCGATGGAAAGTATTTAAGTAATTATAGTAAGGTGGTAATTGAGCTAGCAGCTGCATCACCTACTTGATCTATATTATAGTTAAAGGGACCAAGTTTGATTGACCAGATTTAGGCTTATATTTAGGGGCTCATTTGGAGCCCAAACCTATTAAAGAAAATGTGAATAAAAGAAGGCCCAACAACCAAATCTGCCAATTGGCCATTATGGATAAAGCCCAAGTGAAACTAAGTAAGTACATGACCTCCTAAGATTTGTTTTACCATGTTATTGGGCCAAGTGTGTACCACCTACTTGCACTAATCTTCCCAAGGCCTTGATTAAAGAACAAAGGAAAATGGGGACAGCCAAGGTCGCAATAATATTAAGTCCAAAAGGGCCCCCAAGTTAAAAAGGACAAGCAGGTGGGGCACCGACTTGACCATTTGATAGGCCCAAAATTGGTCAAGAGTGTCGGCCAAACACCAGATCCTTTTCAAGATAAGGATCAAGTCTTAGCTCCATGTGGAACTTCAAAATTTCAAGATGTTCTTAAGGTTTCTTTCTTGTCTCTCTTCTCTCGGCCTCTAGTAACAGCCCTAAAACACCTTAGGGATTCTTGAGTGCTGTCTCATTTTCAAGTAAGAAGTTTGAAGGAGAGTTTGAATTCTTGAAGTACAAGTTTAGAGGATAAATTTCAAGAATTAAGGTAAGACTTCAACCCATTTGTTTTCCTCTCTTTGATCATGTTTGGATTGGAGAATTTTGTATATATTTATCAAGAATGCATGGATGATGATAAATCTTTGAGTCAATATTCTCCTATTATGCTGAAAGATTTGAGATTGTTAGTGGTTGCCTTATGAATATTGTTGTTGAGGGTTGTTTGGGTATCTCTGGAAATGATGTTTGAAGTTGTATTAATGTGTAGAGGAAGGGTGTGGTGGTTCACCATTTATGTAAGGGTTGTATGGGCCTGATTTCCATCAAATATTTTAGCTACTGTTTTGGAGGACCTTATTGTGATTAGCTGCTGATGTTAGCTTAATCATGACTTATGTTGTAGATTAGCACCCAATAAGGAAGGCTGAATCGTGATAGTGGTATTGGTCATAAATATAAGGTATGTAAGGCTATTCGATCTATATCCTTTTGGCATAAAATCTGCCACCTGCAATTAATATCAATGAAGTGATTCTCATAAGTTCTATTTCTAGAAAACAAAGCATGGTGGCAGCGTACTATCTCCAAATAGCTAACAATATATCTTTCCCCATTCTAAGTACATAGAACTACTTCATTATATGTTCACTACTCTATACTTATGTAATTTCCCCTTGTGCTGTTATAGAAATGGTATTTGCAAAAGAAAGTTTGATGAATCCTTCTCCTAAGCCAATTGAAGTCAATTGTGCCATTAAGGTCTTAAAGTAAGGTGTTGATGTTTCATAGCTCCTTATGTCATTGTTACTGCCTCAAAGTATTGTTTTCATGTATTCCACTACTGTTCCATAATTTCATGTCTCCAAGATGATTATGACCACCAAATCAACATCTCAAAATATTACGATTATCCAAAATAACATCTCAAAAGAGTTATGAACTGATTAACAATAATCTCATAGATTAAAGAATCTAAGTGAAGAAATCTATTCAATTAAGGGTGGCAGCTTAGGGGCGAAAGCCTAGCATGGGCCGATCCCTATTGGTATAGAAGGGTGGCAGCTCAGGGGCGAAAGCCTAGCATGGGCCGATCCCAAGTTGTGTAATTATGAGGACCACATCCCAGGGGTTAATACGCCTAGCATGGGTCATCCCGTCTACCACTGATCAGCTGGTCACATTGTATCACATGCCCAACAAAGATTGATAACATACAAAGAAGGGAAAGAAAA
This sequence comes from Solanum sitiens, assembly GCA_016801875.1. NCBI lineage: Eukaryota > Viridiplantae > Streptophyta > Magnoliopsida > Solanales > Solanaceae > Solanum > Solanum sitiens. The sequence continues at coordinate 262,223 of JABWTJ010000827.1, read as the reverse complement.
GAATGTAGCTACTTGATCCACAAGAGTAATCAAAGGTGTCTTCTCATCCTAATCTAGCACTCATATGTTCTACTTTATTGTTCATTTGTGCCTTGTATGACATATACTTTTTTGCCTTACATATTCAGTACATTTTTTGTACTGACGTCCCGTATTGGGGACGCTGCATTTCATGCTGCAGGCTTAGGTACTCCAGCTAGTAGACCTCCTCAGTAGGAGCACTCGAAATTCTGCTACTTTTGGTGAGCTCCAAGTTGATTCGGAGCTTTATTAAGTTCTTGGTAAATTCGTTTGGTATTGTATCGTAGTTAAGGGTAAGGCGGGGTCTGTCCCGACCTACTCTAGTCTTCTATCTTTTAGAGGCTTTGTAGACGTATGTACATGGTTCAGTTGTGTCTTAAGGAGTTGTGGCCTAAACGGCCAAGTCTTGTATATAACTTTTGGATCTACTTACGTTGGTTTTTATCGCTGCATCCAAAGTTAACTTGTCTCAATTGTTATAGTATATGCTCAGTAAGAACAGGTTGCAGGTTGGTTCTCTCGGGCCTTTAGGGCATCGGGTGCCTGTCCGTCTTAATGGGTTTTGAGGCGTGACAAAAGTAGTATCAGAGCAGGTCATCCTAGGGAGTCTACAAAGCTGTGTCTGTGTAGAGTCTTGCTTATGGATGTGTTGTGCACCACATTTATAAACAGGAGGCTACGGGACATATAGGAGTTGTCTCATTTCTTTCATTTCTTAGATCGTGCGATAGAACTTGTGTTGTAGGTGAATCATATATAATTCCTCAATTGTTTTATTATAGCAAAGATGCCGATTACGAGAAGGAGAAAAAGTACTGGTAAACGAGTAGAAGTGGCTGCCCAAGAAGGGACCAGCCAACCACCACCAAGTCAAGCTGTTCAAAGTGGGGCTCAAGATGAGTCTCTATCGCAGACTTCCTCGACGCCTCCATCTCCTGAAGAAATAAGGAGGGAAGATGAACCTCAGGAACCCCCCTATTAAATGCTACCGAGCAAGATTTGAGGAATGCAGTCCAATTATTGACTCGTATAGTTGCTGGTCATGGCCAAAGGCAAGAAGGTCCAGTTGCAGGTACTAGTGGTGTAGTTAGATCAGCTGGAACACGGATACGTGATTTTCTTAACTTGGACCCTCCATCATTTACCGGGTCAGATCCTAATGAAGATCCTCAAGACTTTATAGATCAAATCCAACGCACTTTGGATATTATGCATGTAAGTGGTAAAGAAGCACTTGAGCTAGCTGCATACAGATTAAAGGGTGTGGCTATATTGTGCTATGAAGCTTGGAAGCAATCTAGGGGAACAAATGCACCTTCAGCTATGTGGAAAGAGTTCAAAAAGGCATTCCTTGATCATTATCTGCCATTGGAGATCCGAGAGGACCGTGCGGATCAGTTCTTAAATCTCCACCAAGGAAAAATGAGTGTGAGGGAGTATAGTCTCAAATTTAATTCCTTGGCCAGGTATGCTCCTAATGTAGTAGCTACTATGGAGGATAGAGTTCATCGTTTTGTGGACAGGTTAGATTCATATCTGGTTAGAGACTGTACAATTGCTTCATTAAATAAAGATATGGATATAGCAAGGATGCAGGCTTTTGCACAAAAATTGGAGGATCAAAGGCAAAGAAGAAGAACACAAGAGTTGGAAACAGGGCATATGATGAGAAACTGCCCTCATAGGGGAGTGGGTGGCGTTGTTCAACCAACTAGATCAGTTGTTGCGTCGACCTCATCAACCCCTTCTTTAGGTAGGGGACTACATATGCCTGCAGGTCGGGGTAGAGGAGCTAGGGGAGCAGCTAGTTCTAGTGGAGGTCAGAATCGCACATATGCACTAGGGGATCGACAAAATTTAGAAGCCTCGCCGGATGTGGTTACAGGTACATTGTCCATCTTTTCACATATTGTATATGCATTAATCGATCCGGGGTCTACACTATCATATGTTACACCATTGATTGCTGGAAAGTTAAAAAGAACACCAGAATTATTAGCGAAGCCATTTGAAGTGTCTACACCGATTGGTGAATCTATTATAGCTAGGAGAGTTTATCGTAATTGCATTGTAACTGTTTGTGATCGCGATACATTGGCTGACCTTGTTGAGCTAGACATGGTAGATTTTGATGTTATAATGGGTATGGATTGGTTAGCTTCTTGTTATGCCACGGTAGATTGCCGAACTAAGATAGTGCATTTCCAGTTTCCAAAAGAGGTAGTCCTCGAATGGAAAGGTAATATTGGGATGCCAAGAGGTAAATTTATTTCTTATCTTAAGGCAAAGAAGATGATTTCCAAAGGATACATATGCCATCTGGTTAGAGTGAAAAATGTAGATGCAGAGCCACCAACCCTTCAATCCATTTCGGTGGTAAATGAATTTCCAGATGTGTTTCCTGAAGATCTTCCCGGTTTGCCTCCAGAACGAGAAGTAGAGTTCGGTATTGATGTGCTTTCAGATACTCAACCTATCTCAATTCCTCCGTATAGAATGGCTCCGGCAGAATTACGAGAGTTGAAAGAGCAGTTAAAAGACTTATTACAGAAAGGATTCATAAGGCCTAGTGTGTCGCCATGGGGAGCACCAGTTTTATTTGTACGCAAAAAGGATGGCTCATTAAGAATGTGTATCGACTACGGCAGTTGAATAAGGTAACAATTAAGAACAAATATCCCCTCCCTAGAATTGATGATCTGTTTGATCAATTACAAGGTGCTAGGTGTTTTTCAAAGATCGACCTGAGGTCAGGTTATCACCAAGTGAGGGTCAAGGACAAAGATATACCCAAGACAGCTTTCCGAACACGGTATGGTCATTTTGAGTTCTTAGTCATGTCAGTCGGGCTAACAAATGCACCAGCAGCTTTTATGGATTTGATGAATAGGGTGTTCAAGCCATTCTTAGATGTGTTTGTGATAGTGTTCATAGATGACATTTTGGTGTATTCAAGATCGGAAGAGGATCATGCTAATCACTTCCGGCAGGTTTTACATATTCTCCGTGATCGTAAATTGTATGCAAAGTTCTCTAAATGTGAGTTCTGGTTGAAATCTGTGGCATTCCTAGGTCATATCGTATCCGAGGAAGGAATAAGGGTTGATAACCAGAAAATAGAAGCCGTGAAAAAATGGCCAAGACCTACAACGCCTACGGAGATCCGTAGTTTTCTTGGATTGGCAGGTTATTACAGAAGGTTTGTTGAAGGATTCTCTTCCATGGCTGCACCCTTAACAAAGCTAACACACAAAGGAACCAAGTTTCTGTAGAGCGATGAGTGTGAAAGAAGCTTCCAAGAGCTGAAGAGTAAATTAACTTCTACACCTGTGTTGGTACTTCCAGAAGGTACAGAAGGCTATGTAGTGTATTATGATGCTTAAGAGTGGCTTAGGTTGTGTATTGATGCAGCATGGTAAAGTTATAGCTTATGGCTCAAGGCAGCTGTGGCCACATGAGAAAAATTATCCAACCCATGATCTAGAGCTAGCAGCAGTTGTGTTTGCTTTGAAGATATGGCGCCACTACTTGTAATGGAGTTCATGTTGACATATACACTAATCACAAAAGCTTGCAATATATTTTTAAGCAAAAAGACTTAAATCTGAGGCAGTGAAGGTGGCTGGAGCTATTAAAAGATTATGACATTGACATCTTATATCATCCCGGTAAAGCTAATGTAGTAGCTGATACTTTAAGCCGTAAAATAATGGCAACCACTTACGGGAAGTCTATGGAAAGACAAGGAATGACTAAGGATCTTTCCCAACTAACTAACTTGGGCGTTCGCCTTCTTGAATCTCAAGACGAAGGGGTAATTGTGCAAAATGCGGCAGAATCCTCGTTAATAGTGGAAGTGAAAGAGAAGCAGTACACCGATCCAATTCTTTTACAACTTAAAAAGAATGTACTACATGGTATGACAAAGGCGTTTGAGCTTAAGCAAGACGGAGTACTTCGATGTCAAAACAGATTGTGTGTACCTAATATAGATGAACTAAGAAAGAGGATCATGATCGAAGCACATAATTCAAGGTACTCTGTTCATCCGGGGTCAACTAAAATGTATCATGACTTGAAAGAAATGTATTGGTGGGGGAACATGAAGAAGAACATTGCATAATTCGTGGCTCAGTGCCCAAACTGTCAACAGGTAAAAGTAGAACACCAAAAGCCCGGAGGTTACATGCAGCGTATAGAACTTCCAATTTCAAAATGGGACATGATCAACATGGATTTTGTTACTGGTTTGCCTCGCTCATTCCTGAAGTTTGACTCCATATGGGTAATAGTTGATAAACTTACCAAAGCAGTACACTTCTTGCCGGTGAAGACTACTTATACAGCTGAAGAGTATGCGAGGTTGTACATTAAAGAGATAGTTCGACTACATGGAGTGCCAATCTCTATAATATCGGATAGAGGAGCTCAATTTACAGTAAATTTTTGGAAGTCATTTCAAAAGAGTTTGGGAACACAAGTGAATTTAAGTACAGCCTTTCATCCTCAAACGGATGGTCAGGCAGAACGTACGATTCAGACACTTGAGGATATGTTGCGAGCTTGTATATTAGATTTCAAGGGTAGCTGGGATGATCACCTACCACTTATTGAATTTGCTTATAACAATAGCTATCATTCGAGCATTAAAATGGCACCTTATGAAGCTTTATATGGTCGAAAGTGTAGATCACCAATTGGCTGGTTCGAAATGGGTGAAACTTCCTTATTTGGGCCAGATCTTGTTCATCAAGCTATGGAAAAAGTCAAAGTGATACAGCAGCGGCTAGAAACAGCTCAAAGTCGACATAAATCATATGCAGATATTAGAAGGAGAGGACTAGAATTTTCTATAGGGGATTGGGTGTTCTTGAAAGTGTCTCCGATGAAAGGGGTAATGAGGTTTTGGTAAAAAGGGAAAGCTGAGTCCACGCTATATAGGGCCATATAAGATTATCCGAAAATTTGGCCAAGTAGCCTATGAGTTAGAGCTACCACAAGAGCTTTCATCAGTTCATCCGGTGTTCCACGTCTCAATGCTACGGAAATGCGTAGGTGATCCATTTCGTATTACTCCTACTGAAGACGTACAGGTTACAGGAGATCTCACTTATGAAGAAGTACCCATTGCTATTCTGGATCGACAAGTTAGGAAGTTAAGAAATAAAGAAGTAGCTTCTGTAAAAGTTCTATAGAGAAACCAACAAGTAGAGGAAGTTACATGGAAAGCATAAGAAGCAATGAAATTGAAGTATCCTCACCTCTTCCACACTAGTGGGAATGATCAAAATGTTAGTGGAGGCATTGACAAGTAAGTATAAGTCTATATGTTCAATGTGATTAATAGTAGTACTAGCTTAGGCTTGAACTTGTTTAGGCCGCACAACCATGCTAACATTCGAGGACGAATGTTCCAAGGGGGAAGGATGTAACGGCCTGTATTTTTGTATGTGGTAGTTCTATTCATGTTATACTTGACTTATACTTATAGTGTAGGTGAGGGATCATGTTTCTTACATGATTAGTGTTGGTTTAAACTAGTTTGGAAGGTGATGTAATGCCTTGCACGTTTTAGCATATGTATTGCAAGTTAACTCCGATGGAAAGTATTTAAGTAATTATAGTAAGATGGTAATTGAGCTTGCAGCTGCATCACCTACTTGATCTATATTATAGTTAAAGGGCCCAAGTTTGATTGACCAGATTTAGGCTTATATTTAGGGGCTCATTTGAAGCCCAAACCTATTAAAGAAATTGTGAATGAAAGAAGGCCCAGCAGCCAAATCTGCCAATTGGCCCATTATGGATAAAGCCCAAGTGAAACTAGGTAAGTGCATGACCTCCTAATATTTGTTTTACCATGTTATTGGGCCAAGTGTGTACCACCTACTTGCATTAATCTGTCCCAAGTGGAATAACAGAACAAAGGGAAAATGGACAGCCAAGGTCCAATAATATTAAGTCCAAAAAGGCCCAATTTAAAAGGACAAGCAGGTGGGGCACCTACTTGACATTATATGGCCCAAAATTGGTCAAGAGTGTCGGCCATAACACCTCCTTTTTCAAAGGATAAGGATCAAGTCTTATTCTCCATTTTGAACTTGCAAAAGTTTCAGATTTCCTAAGTTCTTTCTTGGTTCTCTTGGCTTCAATTAGCAGCCCTAAAACACCTTAGATTTCTTGAGTGCTGTCTAATTTTTCAAGTAAGAGTTTGAAGGAGAGTTTGAATTCTTGAAGTACAAGTGTAGAGGATAAATTTTCAGCATTAAGGTAAGACTTTAACCCATTTGTTTTCCTCTCTTTGATAATGTTTGGAGTGGAGAATTTTGTATATGTTTATAAAGAATTCATGGATTGTGATAAATCTTTGAGTCAATATTCTCCTATTATGCTGAAAGATTTGAGATTGATAGTGGCTGCCTTATGAATATTATGGTTGAGGGCTGTTTGGGTAGCTTGGGAGATGATGTATGAAGTTGTATTAATGTGTAGAGGAAGGGTGTGGTGGTTCACCATTTATGTAAGGGTTGTTTGGGCCTGATTTCCATCAAATATTTTAGCTACTATTTTGGAGGACCTTATTGTGATTAGCTGCTGATGTTAGCTTAATCATGACTTATGTTGTAGATTAGCACCAAATAAGGAAGGCTGAATCGTGATAGTGGTATTGGTCAGAAAAATAAGGTATGTAAGGCTATTCGATTTTATATCCTTTTGGCATGAAATCTGCCATCTGCAATTAATATCAATGAAGTGATTCCCATAAGTTCTATTTCTAGAAAAGGAAGCATATTGGCAGCGTACTATCTCCAAATAGCTAACAATATTTCTTTCCCCATTCTAAGCACATGGAACTACTTCATTATATGTTCACTACTCTATACTTGTGTAATTTCCCCTTGTGTTGTTATAGAAATGGTATTTGCAAAAGAAAGTTTGATGAATCCTTCTCCTAAGCCAATTGAAGTAAATTGTGCCATTAAGGTCTTAAAGTAAGGTGTTGATGTTTCATAGCTCCTTATGTCATTGTTACTGCCTCAAAGTATTATTTTCATGTATTCCACTACTGTTCCGTATTTTCATATCTCCAAGATGATTATGATCACCAAATCAACATCCCAAAAGTGTTATGAACTGATTAACAACAATCTCAAAGATTAAAGAATCTAAGTGAAGAAATCTATATAATTAAGGGTGGCAGCTCAGGGGCGAAAGCCTAGCATGGGCCGATCCCAAGTTGTGTAATTATGAGGACCGCATCCCAGGGGTTAATACGCCTAGCATGGGTAATCCTCTTCTACCACTGATCAGCTGGTCACTTGTATCACATGCCCAACAAAGATTATAACATACAAAGAAGGTAAAGAAAAGAATCTAGCTTACTTGATTCCACAAGAGTAAGCAAAGGTGGTCTTCTCTCCTAATCTATGCACTCATATGTTGCTACTTGATTTCATTTGTGCCTTGTATTACATATACTTTTTGCCTTACATATTCAGTACATTTTTCGTACTGACATCCCGTATTGGGGACGCTGCATTTCATGCTGCAGGCTCAGGTACTCTAGCTAGTAGACCTCCTCAGTAGAAGCACTCGAAATTCTGCTACTTTTGGTGAGCTCCAAGTTGATTCGGAGCTTTATTAAGTTCTTGGTAAATTCGTTTGGTATTGCATCGTAGTTAAGGGTAAGGCGGGGTCTGTCCCGACCTACTCTAGTCTTCTATCTTTTAGAGGCTTTGTAGACGTATGTACATGGTTCAGTTGTGTCTTAAGGAGTTGTGGCCTAAACGGTCAAGTCTTGTATATAACTTTTGAATCTACTTACGTTGGTTTGTATCGCTGCATCCAAAGTTAACTTGTCTCAATTGTTATAGTATATGCTCAGTAAGAACAGGTTGCAGGTTGGTTCTCTCGGGCCTTTAGGGCATCGGGTGCCTGTCCGTCTTAATGGGTTTTGAGGCGTGACATTCTTCTCCTGCTTTCTTCATCCCCTCGATGGACAAGTATGACGAACCGTTTTAAGCACGACGGTCCATCGAGGGTCTCCATTCCAAAATACTTAAACTTCTTGGAATTTGGGTACTGGGACTACTCTCTGATCATCACGACGGACAAGCAAAACAAATCGTCGAGGCTATGACGGTCCGTCATGCACTTCCGTAGTCCCACACTTGGTCAGACTTCCCCATCTTCCTTCAGCAACTTCTCTCTTCACTACGATGCCACCTACGGACCGTCACAGCCTTGACGGACCGTCATAAGTTCCGTAGGTGGTCTCTTCTGCATTTCTTACTCAAAACTCCCGCGTTCATCTTTGGACAAATTTCCTGCAAATAAAGAGAAACTTACATAAAAAATCAATACAAAAAGGCTTTAGAAACACACTAAACTTAAGGAAAAAGCATTAAAAGTACCGTGAAACCACGGTACATCAGTGGGTACCTATGAAATCTTGCAAAGAGTTGGTAAAGTTGACTATGAATTGAAAATTCCTAATGAAATGACTTCGGTTCATCCGGTTTTCCATGTTTCCATGCTTAAGAAGTGTATTGGTGATTCCGAGTCTATTCTTCCTATTGAGGGTCTTGGTGTGAAGGATAATCTCTCTTATGAGGAATTTCCGGTTCAAATCCTTGATAGACAAGTCAAGAAGTTAAGAAATAAAGAGGTGACTTCTGTAAAGGTGTTATGGATGAATCACCTAGTTGAGGGTGCAACATGGGAGGCCGAGGCCGACATGAAGTCCTGTTACCCTCATCTATTTGATAACTAAGGTTAGTAGTTCTTACTAATAACGAAAATAATGATTAAAATTGAAGTTTCTTTGATATATAGGGAAGTTTTGCAAACGATGCATTTTTGATATCTTTTACCGTGAATTACAGTGAATGTGTATTTTGACTTGAAAAATTTGCAATTTTTCTTGTTTTGAGTTATGTTGTGCATTTTGATATGGTGAGTCTTTATGAAATGATATGTAGCATGTTATTAAGTTGAAATTTGACATAATTGACTCATAAATGTTATGTTGAGCTCTTGATGTGGTGAGAAGGATATTCCTCATAATGTAATGTTGAGCCTTATGTGTGGTAATTGAAATTTTAAATTGCCTTGTGTAATTGAGATGGTTGATGTTGTTATGTATTGTTGTTGGTTGGGCTTCTAGTCTTGAGTTTATTCTTTCCTTCAAAATATTTTAGTGTCATTCGGGGACGAATGTTCCTAAGGGCGGAGATAATGTAACACTTCGAAAATCCAAGACGTGTTGTAGAGCCTAACATAAGTGTCATAAGGTTTAGAATCTGTTTTAAGGTCAATTTTAATGAATATAAGTCATTTAGGAAGTCTAGAATGCAAAATGTCCAAGAACGTCCATGACGTCCGGAAAGTAGTTCAAGGAGGTACTAGCGTGCCTTAGACTAATTGACTAGCTTTTAGAAGTCGAAAAATGATGAAAACTGGTGGAAGTGTGTCTAAGATTTGTTTAAGATGATTCATGGTCGAAACGTCCGGGTACGACTCCCCAAGTACCAACCAAGGGTCCTTTTGCAAGTGGAGTCAAACACTGCCTGGGCAATGTGCACCCAGGAGAGGCAGACGACGGAGCGTGTGTTGATCGACGGGGTGTCGATGCCAACCGTCGACCAACACTTAGACAATTCATGGAAGGGGCTCTTATACACACTCTCTGAACTCATTGACGGATGTGCAGCATGGAAGGGGGTCTTGTCCGTCGATTGAGACACGAGGCGTCGACGGGGTCTCATGGGTGAGTGACCTGTTTTTGCTGCACGTTTTTCACTAAGTCTTAAATAATTAATTAGGGGGTTTGGTGGTTATATAGGGGTTAAAGGAAGTCTAATTAACTTAATTAAACCCATATAAAAACCCCAACCCCATTAGACTAATTACAACTCTCAAAAGAAACTCTCTTCCTTCTCTCTTCTTTTCTCTCTCTATTGGAAGACACCATTGAAGACCAAGCTAGGGGAGGGTTTTGGAAGCTGTAAACCATAAATTCTTCATCAAACATTGAGTTATGTTATCTAATTCACCTTTGATACCTCTTTCCTCTAAGGGTTCCTTCAAAGTATTTTCAAAAGTTGAGTTTTCATGTGGGACTTTCTCAATATCGAAATTAATGTTATGAATTGAATTGTTTATGATTTAATTTGTATAATATGAATATATTAACATGTATTCTAACTTAATTATGATATATCTTGATGTTTTGGTCTAATTTGTTGAAGATGACCCTTAACCCTTAACACTATGTTTGATCTTGATATGAATTAGGTTGTATTTGGTTGAATTAACTTGGTTATTGGTTGAATTACTATTAGATGGTGTTGTTAATTTAATCATGAACAAATTAGGGTGATTTATAGTCTTTCATGCTAGTTCTTGAGAAGATGATCTAGGTTATAAAGTATATAGTGAATTGACCTAAGTATCTTGCCTTAAGCTATGATCTAGTATTGGAGTGTGATGTAGTGATTCTTCTAGCCTTGTTATCATGTTGATTATTGACTTATGATGATGTATACGCAAATTGGGTTGAATTGAGGGTTTATGGTTAGACCTTGATGATGAACTATGAAGGACACTTGGTAAGTCTTATGATCTTTATTCTTTACTTCAAATTGTGGTTAATTGTGATTAAGTCATGATGTTATATTGGAGTATGCCTTGTATTAGGATTGATAGGATGGTATGATGTTGAATTGAAATATCTTGATTATGATTGTGAGGTTTTGGCTTAAGATGTAAATGTTATAAGGAGGGTGAATGATTTACCAATGTGCCTTATCATGATATGAAAATGTTAATGTGCTAACCTCACCTGTATGAATTGTAATGAAAGGAGTTATACTCATGCAATTCTTATTGAGCTATTGATGATGATTATTATATAAGGGGTAGACCCTATCACCTATACTAAGCTATGATTGATAATAAAGGCTTAAGGACATTTCAAAAAGGGACTCTAGCTTAGCACCGAGTGAACTAGAGTGAGGATTGTCCTTTCCTACATAGGGAAGGTAGGATCACTAATGTACTCTTGAGATTGTAGACTACAATGCATGTAGCATAAAGAGGGTCCCAACTATATCTCCTAGTTCTTGAACTATTTTGCCCCCATAGGAATACTAGCTAGTGTATCCACGTAGTTGCTATGTTTCATGATTTGGTACTACCTTGGCAAGTAGTCCGCCTTCCTTTGGTGTAGGGTTTTATGACACTGAATTCCACATTATCTAATGTTTTCTATGTCGGTTAGGGTAAGATATTCCCAAAAGGTAAAATGAAATAAAAGGATTGAACTCTAACTAATATAACCTAAGGGGTCTAGCTTAGTCTAGGTAGGGGTATGGGACTCTACCTAAGCATTGCACTAGTTATCCTTGAGGGGAGTCTTAGGAGGATGATTATAGGTATGAATATACTTATAATGACTTCATGATATGTATATGATGAACTTGCACATTTTTGATACTATATGTTTATTGGTGTCACTTATGAATATGTGTGGGTCTATATTATTATAATATGGTGTTATGTACTCTTAAATGTTATGACATGTGAAGTAGGGTGTTAGTCATAATTCTTGTTGGGTTAGTTTATTGAGTATGGTTATGGGACTTTACTTGGTCATTTGTTGACTTGATAGGGGTTCATGGGTAATTGACTTGGTTTTTTTAAAATGAAATTTATTCTTATTCATGCTTATTGTTAATATGACTTGATGATAGAGTTACTTGAATATGTATCTAATTATATGATATGCATGATTGACTTAACTAGACTTGATGTTTTTGTTCTTGTGATGTACATGCCTATGACATAATGAACATGCATTATTGGTTGGTATGGTCTTGTTGAATGTGCATAAAGGTTTTAAATGAAAATGCATACTTTATGAAATGCCCCTCTTTCCTAGCATGTTTTCATATATGTGTGCATATGGTCTCATACTTAGTACAAGTGGCGTACTAACCCCATTTCTTCCTTTTCCCCAACTTTTTAGGTTCTGATTGTTGAAGTGCTTTTTAAGACGACTTGAAGAAGGCTTGGATCTCTTGATCATCCAAGTAGGGTAGGTCCTCAATTTCCGAGGGCGATGCCACTATCTAGCTTATGGAGTTTCTTTTTAGTTAAATACTTCTATGGTTCTTCCTTTCCATTTAGCATGAAACATTGTATAACCCATGTGAGGCATTCTTACTTTGATGCATGGGTTATCCCAAAGTTCTTACACTCTTATTAGATTGTTGTGAGATGAGATTATGACTATTATGTCTATGTTATATTTTATATACTTATGTGCAATAAAAGTAGAAGATTAAGTAATCTTGATATACGAAGGGTCTATGTTTACTTCATATATATATGTTATGTGTATGTAGAGGTCTATATAAACCTCCAAGTAGAAGTAATGAAAAGTTTTAGATTTTTCCCCGTTTTGACCTATGAATGTAATGATGTAAGCTAAGAGGCTAGTCTTAGACCTCAAAGAGGACGCCGACGCCGGTTAAGTCTAGGGGATAAACCTGGATGTGACATAACCACAATAACTTCTCAAAACTAACAACACTCATTGTTCTATATGTCCAGCTTAGACCAAAAAAAAAACTTACTCAAATTTATAAACAAGTTCCTAATCTTTGTGCCAATTAATATATCAACCCTTATATTTTTAAAATTGTAAGTCTAGGGTTATGTTTCAATTCTCCAAAATCATCAATTTAATGGTATTTTCATAATGCAGTATATCTAATATTTAATTACATGTCTTTATATATCTAAACTTGAATCATAATGTGAAAATCAAAATATAAAATTCAACCTCGACTAATTTACGAAATCAGTATGCACTACAAGAATAATTGTGACAAAAAGAAAAACTAACCCATTTGCAATGTGCTAACCGATGTATGTATCTTTTCCACCCATGATTGTCTCTTTATGGCTTATCATTGGCCCATTATTACAAATTTAAAGTTATCATTCAATTTATATGCTATCCACTAACACGTAATTGGACAAGACATTCAAACTCTCACCAGATATTATACTAACACTATTATAATTCAATATCCACAATTCCTAATTCCTAAAAAAATGTTAAATAAATGTATATATATCATACGTCAATTCCTTATTTCAAATTCCAATCTAAATCAACTATAGCATATTAAGGATTTCTTCCACAACTTCTAACCACAATTTTGATACTATAGAAATTCATAATTACATTTAGTGATGGAAAATTCTGAATAAACTAACCTGAAGTCGGTGCCCTTTCATTCGACGCCCCTCAGGAAACTTTCTCCTCTTTCTACTATTGTTTTACTTCCTAAATTATTCTAAACTGCTAAATTCCTTTAACTTATTTCAGTTATGGGCCAATTGGTAAGGGTATTTGGACTTGGCCCATTAACCATCAACTACTAAAATTAATTATTTAATAAATACCCACTAACTTAATAATTATAATTATCGAATGGGTCAAAATTTTCGACCAACTTCACCAACCAATCATAAATGACTCGGGACAACTATCGAGAGGGGTAAAAATGGTAATTTAATAAAAGTTTCAAAAATGACCTTGTGAGTTATTACATTTTCTACCACTAAAAATCATGTTCGTCCTCGAACAGAAGGAAGTACAAGATAGAATAACCAATGTTATCAAAATTCTAAGTTATCACCTTTGAGAATCTGTGGTCATCTCTCCAAGTGAGCTCATCGGTAAAATCATTTCATCAGGATCAACTATTAAGAACTAAACTTATGAATCAAACTTTGGAAGATTTACAAATCAAGAGTGATTTCAAGTCACAAACTAACATAGAAATCCACTAAGAACCAAAACCCGCTAAACTATAACACAACCACTAAGACAAATCTTCTCTAACATAACCAAGATAACCTCATGAATCAATACTAGCTTCAACCAAAAGTGAGCCTAAACCAACTATCACACTCATAATGCACAAATCATCATATATCTTATCAAGATTTCCTTTTCACAACACAATCTTTCCACGAGTTTAAGTTAAAAAAAATGCTCTAAAGACATCGAGTACTCATCAAAGGAGAATCAAACTTATAGAATTCCAAAGAAGGAAATGATTAAGTAAACACCCAACAAGCGATACACTTCAAAATATAGAACCTCTAACAACACTCTTACACAATTGTAACTCTTCATAGTTCTTGTATAAGTTATCATTAGTAAGGTTGTGCGTGTAGAACTATCAGTATACTTTAACTATTCCAAAAAACACCAAATCTTTTATAATTAAAATGACCAAGTATACCCAAGAATACCACCCTACTAACAGGACGTAAGAGGGCCGGTACATACGATCCACCACTAGGAATTTACCCATAGATGTAGAAGCACACACGAGCATATGCATCGAATCACACTCCAAACCATGTCTGAAACGAAGTAGGTGTTCACCTAAAAATGTACAGAACCAAGGTCGGGTAACATATGCTACTCTTTCCATAGTGAACATATCAAACAATTATATTTAGATGACCCCATATCTCAATTTTAACTCACAATCAACTAGCCTGATCTCATTGCAAACTTACACATACTCGAGTTATCAACCTCAATACTTCTCACAATACTCCATTGTAGTCAACACTCTTAATATCAACAAACATCATAACCATACCATTCGTTTACCTTGCTCTCAAACCATCACTAGTATCAAAGTCTTTTTAGCAAATACATTATGGCCTCCAAAAATTTGAACTATGACTCTATCTCGCTTCCATTTAAGCATCACATGATAAATAAAACTCTTATACAAGGGTGATAGCACTACTTTCAAATTTGATAGTACTTTCTAATCGAGATAAAGCTATTCAATCATGTCCAATGTCAACTCCACACAATCTTTCTCATACCAACTTTACAACTATTATTCGAATATCTATACCTCATACCAACAATTACGAAATTCTTGGTCACCCAAATAATTTTGTATACTATAAGCTTATAATCTCTACTAATCATCATATTCCTATGTAACACATCATAACATTCTACAGGTGCCATCAACAAAGTAGTTCCAATCCCCTCTAAATACTCCGTAATCGTGTAGAACTTTAGGTCCACAATGTATAATATCCATAACCTCTAGTAGATTTGATTCATGTTCCAAACTGTTTTTGGGTCTAATCTATTGGGTAATGAGGTATTTAGGGATCTTAAGTGTTTGGGGTGGGATCCATGGAAGTGTAGGAGGCTTAGAGTTGAAAATCGGAGAAGAAAAGTTGGAAAACACGTCTGATAGGCCCTGGGGTGCCGCGCCTACCAGAGCCCCTCTGGACAAAATCTGTTTGCCAGGATCAGGCCAGCCAAAGCGCCTGAGGACAACCTCTGTCCGTCAAGCTCTGGCGCTCCACGCCTCTCAGAGCGCCAATACCCCCTAGAGACCCCGTTCTTTCCCTATCTTTTCGTACTAGTTACTATATAATGTACCTATCCTTCCTAGTCAATTCCAACACTCTAAAGTAAATCTAAAAATCATGGAATCATCCATAAACATGAGGTCATGATCCTTGAATCCATAATCTAATTCAGGGAAAGTTAAGATCAAGGTCAAAGAAGTTAGGAGTCAAGTTTAAAAGTTAAGAATCAAGTCAAAGTAAGTTTTTAATGTTTCAAATGAATCTTAAATAATCATTTTAACTTTGTTTTAACGCTCAAGTTTAAAGCTGAGCAAAGAGTATTGAGTTAAATTCTCAAAAGCTATAAGGGAACTAAGTATTCCCTAAGAGTTGAGTTCATTTCTCAAAAGTTTTAAGGGGACTACGTATTCCTTAAATGTTTATCATTTAAGTAAAAAGGGGAAATAAGAGTTTCAATAGAGTTTGAACAAAAAGTGGAACATTGATTCCAAAAGGACCTTTCTAAAGCTAAAGGGTTCAGTAGATTATCTCAACCCAAAGAAAGGAAGTTTTATTAAAAGTGTGAGCTAAAGTATATTTTGGGAGTAGTATTGAGCACCGATGTGAGTATGGGAGTTCATATTAACTCAAGTCTCCATGTAAACCATGAAGCCATCATGGGAATTGACAGGTCATACTTTTTAGATGATCACGTTAGTTGATTTAGTGCATCCATTACGCTATGTAAGGTCCTATACCGATGGAAAAGTATAGGATGGTCCTTGGGTAACGTGATGTAAAACTTTGGATCATCACTTAGACTCAAAGTGATGGTTGTCAGTTAGAGAATCTCCCACAAAAGTTATATTACTTTCATATATAAGTAAGTTGAGTTTCTTATTGCATTTGTTTAACGAACTAAGTTGTTTTATTGTTTTACAAGCTTTATATATATCACATGTGTATTAAATTGCTTTATATACATACTTTGAGTTCAACATATTCTTGAGTTGAGCAGAGCCAAGGTAAGTTGATCTTAATCCCCTCAAGCTTAAGTCGTCATTTACCTTTCCAACTCGCATACTCGTACATTCAATGTACTCATGCCAATTGGTCTGCATCATTTCATGATGCAGACGCAGGTAACCAGGATCAACACAAAGCGCACCGTTGATGCAGTTGAGCACTCCATAGTCACTTGGTGAGCCTCCTTGCATTCCGGAGGACATCCCTTTTTATTGTCTTTTTCTAGCTTAGTACTTTAGGATGTGGTGGGGTATGTCCCAAAATCCATCTCAGTTATTAGAGGCTTCATACACAAATAGACAATTAGTAGTTCAGTTTTAGAGTTGCTTTTATTTTTTAATTTCATATGTTCAAGTGTTGAGACTTAACTGCCATTTTGGCCAACACAATTATCTAAGTTATTTGATGAGAATTCCTTTAATTCTTTATCTGAGATGAGTATAGTCTTCCGCTGAGTAAAGTAAGTCAGCAATGGTCGTTGGGTGTCGGCCATGTCCAGTGTGTCGGATCTTGGTGTGACAATTTGCCATTCTAATATATATTCATTCCCTGGGACCTTAATATGTAATCACCGGTCCTTATTTGGAATCTTCGGGATACACTTACCAACCTGATGTACCATGGTTTCACGGTACTTTCAATGCTTTTTCCTTAAGTTTAGTGTGTGTCTAAAGCCTTTTTGTATTGGTTTTAATGTAGTTTTCTTTTTGTTTGCAGGAAATCTATCCAAAAGGAGAACGTGGGAGTATTGTGCTGAAAATTGCAAAAGTGATGACCTACGGAGCCATCGACGGTCCGTATTGACCTCGACGGTCCGTAGGTGGTCACCGTTGTACGAAGAGAAAAGCTGCTAATGGAAGTTGGGGAATTCTGACTAAGTGTGGGGCTACGGAGGCTCTCGGATCGTCATAGCCAAGACAAACCGTCCTGCACATCTGTCAAGGTTAACAGAAAGTAGCCCCAGTACCCATCTTCGAAAGATTCTAAGTATGGAGAAACGGAAGCCATCAACGGACCGTCATAGCCATGACGGACCGTCCTGCATGTCCATTGATGGTATCAAAAAGTGGGTAAAGAAAGCAGCAGAAAAAGAAGTTAAGTATGGCACGACGAAGGGCCTCGACGGTCCGTCGTGACTTCGATGGTCCGTCGTGACTTCGACGGTCTGTCGCTCCAGTCGTCGACTCAGACGCGTTTTTGGGCAGATTTTCCTTAAATAGATTTCCCTCTTTTGTTAGGATTCTAGTATTATAAATATTTGTAAAAACCTCATTCTTGGGGTTAGACTCTTGGATATTCTTTTAGTTTTATTGTTCTAAGTGTTGAATTTTGGGATTTTGGAAATTACTTTATTTTCTGGAATCGTTTGTTACAAGCTTTTGATTAATTCAAGTAATTTTCTGGATTTTCTTCAATCTCATCAAAGTAAGTGCATGAATTTTTATCTAATTAATATGAATTGTGTGATTATGAACATGGGTAACTAAAATCCATAACTAGGGTTGTGGGAACCATGGGTAAATAACAAGGTAAAACCTAGCTAAAATAAAAATTCTATATTAGTGTCTTGCATGTATTGACAATTCTTTCGTTTAGAAGTCTTTTTAACGAGTGCACGCATTAGAACTCGCCTTGTTGCTACTATCACGACTGGAATCTAGACCCCAGACAAGACCGGCATCGTTGACCTCTCAGAGGTCGCAGACAAGCCTACTTACGTCATTCTTACTTCATCTAGGTTAATTTTAGCAGAAAATTTGAAACTTTTTGTTTCTTAACATACTTATTTATCATTCTCATCATTACATAATTGTTAACCATCAACCATATAATATTAAGATCATCAAATGAAAGAAACAGTATAATATAGTAATAAAGATGTACATGCCAAAATAGCACCAATACAACGTCTGAATAAAACAGGAAAGAAACGCTAGTGGAATATGCTCCACTAGCTCAACTCTAAAACTAAGCTAGAATATAAACTGCAGCATCCTCGAAAGCATGAGGGCCTACCAAGTCCGGTTGAATGCTCGACGTTCGTATAGCTTCAGCGTCAACCTGTAGCTCTAGCGTCCACCTGTGCCTGCACCTAAAATTGTAGAGTTGTATAGGGTTAGTACACACTTGTAATAAGTATGGGTATATGAAAGCACACACCAAGGACATGCATGAGAAAAGATAGCTCTTTCCTAACAACATGATTATGGAAAGTCAAGTCAGTGACTTGCCAAATTGAGATTAGGAAAGTTAGTAAACCTTCTGAATTTGGATTAGGAAAGTCAGTGAGCTTTCCAAATTTGGATTAGGAAAGTCATGCCATGAGAGTAACATGCATCATCATAAATATCATATTGCACACAACACATAACATCTTACACATAGCACATATCTTAGCACATAACATATAGCACATAGCATCTTTTATTACATTCATTCATATGCCATGAGACCTTGGAATCATGGACTTGACAGTAAGACTTTCCAAAATGAGGGCTCAACATATGGGACCTCAACTAGGTAGTCTTCATTAGCAAACACAGAGTCTGCTTCATTCATTCATACGTACTTCATTTCATTTCGTTCATAGGCCAGTGTGAACACCAGCTATACCTAGGGTGTAGTTTAAGACTTTCATCGGGTTTGCTGTGCAATGATCAAGAATAACCTAATGTCATTACCTGAGTCTAGCTCACCTCTTGATCATCCTATTCTAATTCCTTTGGTATCATTCATTTCATTATGTGCTTCATTTGAGGCTGGCCTCATTCATTCATTGGGAACTTTAACTTTAACCGACATAGATCATATGAGCATCATGAAATCTAGTGTCTCCCACACACCGAAAGAGGTGGAATCACTGGTCAAAGTGACCCAAAAACATGCTAGCGTACATGGGAATTTAACCCCGCCAGATCCCTATATTGGCAGTATAGGTTCGAAGACTAGGAGATAAAAGAAGACCCATACCCGGAAAGCCGGACAGTCTCATCTCATGAGAGATACGTGAACCTCCGCATTTCCCTAAAGAAGGTATCACCGCTTATAGCTAGTCTATCGGTGTTCAGTATAATGTTCCATTACATTCAACTCATACGTCATGGAAGCTAGCTTCTAGTATGAGGACATCATAGCTGAATGGATGATTTCTCATCTCATCATTAGTATTAAGTATGTTATTCTCAATACTTTCATTAGAGTGTTCATAGAGACTGGTCTCTTCATTAACTACACTCTCATAGGTGAGTACGTTTTGGTAACATTTACTTAGGCTCATTTGAGATTGCTCTCATCATTTGAATTAGCCTCATATCATGTTGTCACCACATTCATAGTCATTAGCATATTTACTCTTCATAATTACTCACCCCATTTTACGTGAATGTTCATTTCATCATATGCCAATATACTTGGCCATTTGTGTGTTTCATACTCTTACTTAACCCTTTTAGGGTTTCATCATTTCATTACATAATAATCATTTCATCGTATGCCAATGCACTTGGCCATTTACTGTGATTTTACACTCGTACTTAACCCTTCTAGGGTTACATCCTTTCATTACATACATCTTAGGTTCACTTCTTTTAAACATATGCTAGACTTATGAGTCTATAAACACAAGCCATGAGGCTTCATTCATAGTTCGTTAAGTGATTCATACATTCCTAAGATTATGTACTACAAGACTTATGTATCTTGTATATATGCCAAGATGATTTCGATCTAAGTAGGTGGCATTATTCTTGGATATTTTGTTCACGTATGACATATGTATCAATACGGAAGTTTGGGCAAGAAAACCCAAGTTCGAATCACTTGGATAACATTTACATATTTCATTGATTTTATTTTTAATCTCCATGGCATTGGGACTCTAGATTGAACCCCAACATTAACATTGTATCATTAGTTTTCTACTTGGTTTTCTTCTTAAGTTGGCCGAAGGGTTGTGGGTTCGAACCCCCACAAACCCTTTTTATTTTTCATTAACATCTCATTGCCCAATTTCGCCTAAACCAAGAGGTTGTGGGATCAAACCCCCACAGCCTCTTTTATTTTTGTTATTTATTTCGTTGGGGAATCGGGAGGTTTGGGTTCGAACCCCCACAGACTCCTAATTTTAATCTTAAATTCGCTAGGCTGTGAGGTTGTGGGTTCGAACCCCCACAACCTCCTATTTTTATTTTTAATTAAAACTCCCTAGGCTAGGCGTTTGGCAGTGAGGTTGTGGGATCGATCCCCCACAGCCTCACTTTGTTTTCTTATTTAATTAAGCCATTCTCCTTTCCAACCTTGAGGTCGTGGGTTCGATTCCCACGCCTCACATTTTATTTTTTTTATTTTTCTGTTCTTTCACTTGCTGCCTGGAGGTCGTGGGTTCGATTCCCACGCCTCCCATTTATTTACTTAAATTATTTCCCTCTCCTTTCCCCCACCAGTAACCCGAGTTCGAGTCCCCCCAGCCCCATTTTTTCATCTCTTTTTTCCGCAAATTGCAGTAGCCAAACGGGGAGGTCACAGGTTCGAATCCTGGTGGCCTCACCCCTTTAAAAATTTATTAAACTTCCAGATTTCAACCTTATTTTTGACCGAAATTAAGGTACACTAAGTTGGAAATTTATTCATAATTTTTAGCTTCCTTTCATCAAACTTTTCATGTTAGTTTTTTAGGGCATTTCACAAATCATTTAGTGTATAGTTAGGTGTAGTTAGGGGTTAGATTAGTCAAGCGTTTTCACTCAAAATCAATAACCTCATACCCAATATGAACATCACATTGTGTACAACTTTAGTACATAAAATACAAGGATTAACATGCCTTAACACATCTCCAAACAGTGACTAACTTCACTGCCACACGTTGCACACACACATCACTTTTTCACATGATTTCGAACAACATAATCAATAATCACCAAGTTTCGAACATGCATACTTAAACATAAAAATCATGAAAATACATTTCGTCACTACTTTGTACCAGCAAACATACCCAACCTAAAATTCAATGGGAGCTAGTGACAGGGACATGCAACGGGGAACAATCCTAGTTTTCGGAATGATTCTCTTGAATCTTAAGGGGTCTCTTGGAAAAGGGACCAAGAGAGAAGAAACCCATACCTTATTTGATTGTTCAAACGTTGAAGTTGCTGCCCAAAACCCTCTCCAAAATCAGTCGAAGATTCCTCAAAGTCCACACCACTCGACGGACAACTTCTCTTTGCCTTAACGTTTTTGGTTACTTTGTTTTTCTTAAAATTTCGTGTGAGTTCTTCAAGTGTAAAGAACCCTTAATATAATTTCAGTTCTTGTTGTTGTGTAGGCAGAGAGTAACGTGAAAGAGGTGATGAAACGTGAGAGAGAGATCGTGAGAGAGTGAAACGTGTGAAGTTGTTTAAGCTTAGATAATGACTTAGTCAATTTAGGACTCTCCTTAATATTTAAAATCTGATTTTACTTTTTGTTAAATCAGCTAATAAATATTAATTAATTAAATTAATTTATCAATCTTAAATAAAAACAATTTAAATCATTGCTTCCACCTATGTTCGAACCCGGGTGGAGCAAGACTCCACTTCAAGAGCTCAATTTCGGCTCTCTCTACCCAAATTGCCCCTATATATTATTAAATAATTAATTAATTATATATTTAGGGTAATTACGATATTACCCTTAGCCTGGTAAAAGACCATTTTACCCCTAGACCTTCAAAACTTAAGATTTCTTCTTCTTAAGTCCGGCAAAGACTCCTTCGGTTAAATCTTCATTTTCGAGAGCCTTACTTGGTTGGTTCCAACCTTTCCAAGATCAACTAACTCCCCAAGTTAGTTGGCTTGGCCGTAGTAAGGGTTCTGAGGTCTGGTTCTACGCGTATGAATCCGTGTGAACCTTGGTCTAATCGCAAGCATTCTTGACACCTTAAGAATTTATCTTATTCATTTTTAGGGTTGTTACAGCTACTTGCCGGACCAAGGAGGTAGATAATAAGAAAAATATTATCAACATAGATTTAGTATACACTATCTAATAGGCTAGTGTCGATTGGTGCGAAGTAACAACTGAGCCAAACATCGATTATGATGCTTAATATGAGGTAAAGGTAAGGTTTAGAAAAGCATACACACGTAGCCGGACCAAGGTGCGGAGTGAAATTTCCTAGTTGCTGGACCAAGGAATTAGGGATACATAACTTACCACTTTGCATGGAAGATATTAGGGAAGGATTGTTATAGCTAGAATTACCGAGTTATGAACCTATGGGGAACACTTAAGCCCTAGTTACTTTCATTACTTGATAAAAATCAAATCTTTGAACTTGTCACTTATTTACTTAGAAATAGCTAATTACATTTGTTATTTAAAACCCCCTTTTTGTTCTTTATTTTCGGAAAGGACTTGACTAAATAGAAGTAATAGTAGGTTAAAGTTAAGTCTAAATAATTTTCCTAGTGGGATCAACCCCAACCTCATAGTTGGGTTCTTTACTTGATACGACTGCTTATACTTCTTTTTGAGAAGTAAATTTGAGCGTATCAAATTTTGGGGCCGCTGCCGGGGAAAGTGGTTTTTAGATTAACTTTAAACTTATTACCGAAGTTTAGTCAACATTTTCCTAATTTTACTTTTTCTCTTTGTTTTTGTCTCTTGCAGATCTAACTTCTGTGTGTGCAAAGTACGCGTAGTAGAGGAGAACCCATACTCGCACCCGACCCTAAACTGGAGCGTACACTGCGCAGAATGAACCAAAATCTGGGTATTCTCGATGATGGTCACAACCAGAATCTTCCACCACCTGTTGATGCTCATGCTGATTATTACTTGAAAATCGTGGGGAAGGTGAAATACGGAGGCAACATCCCGCTCCACGCACTCAAGAGTATTATAGGGCATATGATAACATTATCGACTCTGATGGGCCACTTGTCTTGCCTCCCCTACCACATGGCCATACTTTCGTGGTAACTAGTAGTCTGATGCCAATGCTCATCGCTAGAGGTTTGTTTTTGGGGCTACCTTCTGAGGATCCACATGCTCCATAGCCAAAGTGAGGTCGGTGTGTAAGAGTTGTGTAGGGAGGCCTGATTTGAATATGGATGTAATTGGGTTGAGAGTGTTTCCTCTCTCACTGACGGGAGAGGCTGCTATATGGTTTATAGAACTCCCCTATAACTCAATCTACACTTGGAATCAATTGAGGGATGTGTTCTTAGCACGTTACTACCCGGTGTCTAAGAAGCTAAACCACAAAGATAAGGTGAACAACTTTGTGGCACTATAGGGAGAATCAGTCAGTAGTTCTTGGGATAGATTCACTTCGTTCTTGAGAAGTGTCCCCAATCACCGCATCGATGATGAGTCACTGAAAGAGTACTTCTATCGGGGACAACTGATAATAATAAAGAGTATTGGATACAATAGCGGGTGGTTCTTATGGGGAATGTCCTTATGCTGAGATTGCTGAGAAGTTAGAGAAAATCTCTCGAAATAATAAAGCTTGGAGCACTAGGAAGTCAGATACTGGGAGAAACACTTTTGCAGTGCAATCAACACATAATCCAGCCACAGATGAGATTCGTGAGAAAATGGCTCAAATGAGAACTGAGCTTGGGTTGGTGTTGAAACATGTCACTGGGGGTGCAGAAAAGGTAAATACGGTGAACTACTTATCTAAACCACCGCCGCCGACTGATGAGTATTACTATAAGGAGGACTCTTATGCAGTAAATGAGCAGACGTCGGGTTTCCGACAAAACGCCCAAGGCTCCAATCAGGAGAATTGGCGCCAAGGTCAAAGAAACCAAGGTCAGAACTATGGTAATTACAACCTAGAGGGTCATTATGTCTGACATGGAAATTACAACCGCGATAACAACTTCAACCGAGGTAACTATGGTAAGAGAAATGATAGGAGTGGGCCCTATGTTCTACCTCAAAATCGTGAAGTTACTCCTAGGGACGGTGGAGGTAGTATGGTGAGAGTAGAGGATATGTTGCAGAAAATGAGGAGGAGGTTCGATGCTAGTGATGAGAACACTAAAGAGTTGAGGAGTGACTTAGCGAGTATTGGGCTGAAAGTTGATACACATGCAATCTTGATAAAGCATCTTGAGTTGCAATTGGCCCAATTATCTTCAACTGTGAACCCACGCCAACCGGGCACTCTTCCTAGCAACACTGTCCAAAATCCGAAAAATAATGGACATTGTATGGCAGTCACAACTCGAGGTGGTAAGCAAACCATTGACCCACCGATGCCGTCTGGTGTAGAAAATGTGATAAAAGGTGATGATGAGGTAGTGGAGGTTAGTGGTGAGTTAGGAGACAAAACGGAGAAAGAAGTTGAGGTACCCCAAAAGGTGATCCCCATGCCTAGACCACCACCTCCATTCCCACAAAGGTTAGTGAATAAGACCGAGGATGGTAAATACCGGCGCTTTATCAACATGTTGAAACAACTTTCCATCAATGTCCCTTTGATAGAAGCTCTTGAACAAATGCCCGGTCATGCCAAGTTCATGAAAGATATGGTTACTAAGAAAAGATCGGTCAGTTTTGAGGATGATGATAGAATGCAGCATTGTAGTGCTATTGCTACAAGGTCTCTAGTACAAAAGATAGAAGATACAGGTGCTTTCACTATTCCATGTACAATCGGGTTACTACACTTTGCGAAAGCATTATGTGATCTTGGGGCAAGCATAAATCTCATGCCTCTCTCTATTTACAAGAAGTTGGGTTTGGGTGACCCAAAGCCCACTGCGATGCGGATACTGATGGTCGATCGAATGGTGAAGAGGCCTATTGGGATACTCCATGATGTGTTACTAAAGGTGGAGTCATTCATATTTCCGGTGATTTTATGATTCTTGATTGTGAGGTCAATTTTGAGGTGCCTACTATTCTTGGGAGGCCATTCCTTGCTACAAGTAGAGCATTGGTTGATATGGAGAAAGGTCAAATGAAATTTCGGTTGAACAATCAAGAAGTGACTTTCAACATTTGTAGGTCCATGAGGCAGAGTGGTGAGCTCCAATTGGTATCTGCCATATCTTACAGGGTTGAAAAGTCATCTGAGGTACAAATAGAAGAACGTCTGGGTGT
Organism: Solanum sitiens; assembly: GCA_016801875.1. Classification (NCBI taxonomy): domain Eukaryota; kingdom Viridiplantae; phylum Streptophyta; class Magnoliopsida; order Solanales; family Solanaceae; genus Solanum; species Solanum sitiens. The sequence continues at coordinate 236,657 of JABWTJ010000827.1, read as the reverse complement.
AGAAGCACTAGCGGCAGTGATCATGAATTTTGATAGCGATTGCATTGAAGAGTATGGGTTATTGGTCGCGGCACTTGATCGAGGTGATGTTCGGTTTAAACCAAAGAAATTTGAGTTAGATATGAAGCATCGCGAATCTCAACCCGCGAAACCATCTACAAAGGAGGCTCCAAAATTAGAGCTTAAGGCTCTACCACCTCATCTGAGGTATGTATTCTTGGGAAAAGGTGACACTTTGCTGGTAATTATTGCATTAGATCTTAATGTGCATCAAGTTGAGAGTTTGGTGAAATTGTTAAAAACGTTCAAAAGAGCTATTGGGTGGACTATTGCGGATATTATTGGGATCCCTCCCGGTATTTGTTTGCATAAAATCCAACTCATGCCCGATCATAAGCCAAGTATTGAGCACCAGAGACGTTTAAATCCACATATGCAAGAGGTGGTGACGAAGGAAATCATTAAGTGGTTGGATGCTAGAGTGATATATCCAATCGCCAATAGTAGTTGGGTATGCCCTGTTCAGTGTGTACCTAGGAAAGGGGAAATAACTGTGGTCCCAATGAGAAAAATGAGCTTGTTCAGATGAGACCGGTGACTGGATGGAGGGTATGTATGGATTACCAGAAATTAAATGCATGGACCGAGAAAGACCATTTTCCTAGGCCCTTCATGGATCCGATGTTGGACAGACTTGCAGGAAAGGGGTGGTAATGTTTTCTTGATGGTTATTCAGGTTATAATAAGATTTCTATTGCACCAGAGGATCAAGAGAAAACCACATTTACTTGACTATATGGGACCTTCGCGTTCAAGAGAATGTCGTTTGGGTTATGTAATGCACCGGCCACATTTCAGAGATGTATGATGTCAATATTCTCCGATATGGTGGAGGACACTATTGAGGTGTTTATGGATGATTTTTCAGTGGTTGGTGACTCCTTTGAGTGGTGTTTGAGTAATTTGTCCGAGGTTCTTAAGAGGTGTGAAGACTGCAACCTTGTGCTTAATTGGGAAAAATGTCACTTCTTGGTGAAAGAAGGTATTGTATTGGGCCATCGTATTTCAGAGAAGGGTATAGAGGTTGATGAGCTAAAGTCGAGGTGATAGAGAGACTTCCTCCACCCATCTCTGTAAAAGGTGTGAGAAGCTTTCTAGGGCATGCGGGCTTTTCCCGGAGGTTTATCAAGGATTTTTCAAAGATTGCACATCCCTTGTGCAAGTTGCTTGATAAAGAGTGTAAGTTTTATTTTGATGAATCCTATCTTAAGGCATTTGGTGAGCTAAAGAAAAAGTTGGTGTCTGCACCTATCATCTTTTCGCTGGATTGGAGTAAGTCGTTTGAGGTTATGTGTGATGCGAGCAGGGTTACTCTTGGTGTGTTTTTGGGTCAACGAAGGGATAAAATCCTTTACCCCATTTACTATGCTAGTAAAGCCCTTAATGAATCCCAAAAGAACTACACCGTGACTGAGCAAGAGCTCCTTGCAGTAGTCTTTGCTTTCGAGAAATTTCGCTCCTATTTGCTTGGCACTAGAGTTATAGTGCATACTGATCATTCTGCTTTGAGATATTTGATGTCAAAGAAGGATGCAAAACCGAGGTTGATTCGTTGTGTATTACTATTGCAAGAATTTGACTTTGAGGTGAAAGATAGAAAAGGGACCGAAAATCAAGTTGCTGATCACTTGTCCTGATTAGAAGATGAAGCAATGAGGGAGTTAGGTGAAAAGGCTGAAATTGATGATACTTTCCCTGATGAGCATCTATTGGCTGCCTCCCAAGTCTTGATTCCATGGTTTGCAGATTTTGCGAATTATGTGGCTAGTGATATCGTCCCACCGGACTTGTCCTTTCATCAAAGGAAAAAGTTCATGCATGATGTGAATAAGTTCTTTTGGGATGAACCATACTTATATAGGAGTTGTGCTGATGGGCTTATTCGGCGTTGTGTGCCGGATGTTGAGATGCTGAGTGTTTTAGAGGCGTGCCATTCTTCGCCTGTAGGTGTGCATCATAGTGGTATTCGGACTGCCCACGAGATCTTGCAATGTGGCTACTATTGGCCAACTATCCACCAAGATGCTCATGAGTTCGCCAAGGCATGTGATAGATGCCAAAGAGATGGTGGCATTTCGAGGAAGCAAGAGCTCCCTTTAAATCCCATCCTTGTGATTGAATTGTTTGATGTGTGGGGCGTTGACTTTATGGGCCCTTTTGTGAGTTCTCATGGGATGAAGTACATGTTTGTGGCAGTCGATTATGTGTCTAAATGGGTGGAGGCTATCGCACTTGCAAATAATGGAGGGAAGAGTGTCACCGCGTTCTTGAAAAAGAACATATTTTCCAGATTTGGCACCCCAAGGGCTATTATTAGTGATGGGGGATTCCACTTTTGCAACAAGCTATTTAAGGGATTACTGGAAAAGTATGGGGTTCACCATAATGTGGCCACTCCGTACCATCCTCAAACTAGTGGGCAAGTTGAGGTGTCAAACACGGAGATTAAGAAAATTTTGTCGAAAACGGTGAATGCTACTAGAACGGATTGGTCAAGGATGCTTGATGATGCTCTTTGGGCCTACCAGACAGCATACAAGACTCTCGTTGGTATGTCCCCATACCAACTTGTATATGGGAAAGCTTGTCACTTACCGGTTGAATTAGAACATAAAGCCATGTGGGCAATCAAGAAGTTGAAAATGGATTGGAATGAGGCTGAGGAACAGAGGTTAAATGGTTTGAATGATCTTGATGAATTTCGCTTGAAGACATATGAAATTTCAGCCCTCTACAAAGAAAAGATGAAGAAGTACCATGACCAAAAGTTTGAGAAGCGCAATTTTTTAGTTGGGGATTTGGTACTTTTATTCAATTCTAGGTTGCGCTTATTTCCAAGCAAACTCAAGTCCAAATGGACTAGTCCCTACTTGATCACCCAACTATTCCCTCATGGTGCGGTTGAGTTGGAGAACAAGAAAGGTGTGCGGTTTAAGGTAAACGGACAGCGAATCAAAATCTATCTGGGGCATGCTGAATCGGCGAATGAAGTGATCGAGGCATACCATCTTGATGAAGTCTGAGTAATCAAGAATCCTCCGTCGTGCCGTGATGTTAAATCAAGCGCTAATTAGGAGGCAACCCAATATGTATCCTCTAGCCAACTGTAGGTCTTTCGTTATTTTCTAGGAAAAGTTGCATTATTTTTGCTTTTATTTATTTAATGTTCCGTCTGACCGCTCTTTTCTTTTTCTTTAATAGTGTTGGCTAGAGCATAGATTAGGGTCTGTGTCCAAAAAGTGTCCAGAAGATACAAAAATATTAGCTTAATGGGTGTTAAATGGGAAGGCATCAAATCACCAAAAATCTGCAGAAAATTGGTCTGCTGCACCCATCGACGGACCCGTCGACGGACCATCGTGCCATCGACGGATCGTCGGTGGGATCCGTATTGCCCAGGTATGTCTTTCATATTTTCCAAGTTAGGGCACCCTCGACGGACCCCCATGATGGACCGTCAACCCTATTACGGTCCATCGACGGGAAATCATCGCGTCTTAAGACACCGACCCGACCCGACCCGTCCGGCTGAATATTTAAAGTTTTATTCCCACCTCTTCACATAACCCCTCATAACCGTTTCTCTCCTCCCTTCCTACCATTTCTCCCCACTTCATCACCATTAACTCCCATTCCCTCTCCATCTTCTGATTTCTCTCATTTTCTCCACATTACCACAGTCCCTTTCTCCCCCAATTCTCCCAGTTTCTTCAGTCCATTGTCGATCGGTGTTCGTGGTGTTTTGTGCTGCTGTTCAACCACCAGTGTCTTACTTCTTCTCCCTATACTCCAGTTATCAGGTACTAATGGCACAAAAATAAGACCGCGTCTACTCACGAGGGTGTTCCAAGTCAGTCGCCCCGTTGAACTAGCTCATCATAGGCTCAGATGATGAGCGTGACCCAGAGTACGTGCCACCAGGCACCCGCACTTCTACCCCTGCTGCCCGCCCCACCAGAGCCACTTCCACGAGGGTGGCGACCCGCGTAGTCACTATCTCCCAGTCTAACGAGGAGCGCATACTGATCGGCACACCTTCTGGGTCGGCTGCACATTCCGAGGGAGCGTCTGCCTCTGTGGAGGCATCCGGTTCTGAGGAAGCTTCCGTTTCTCAGGAGGTCCCCGGGTCTGAGGAGGCCTCTTATTCCGCCACCGCATCCCAGTCTGCCTCGTTTGATGAGGCTGCTAGTGCTGACTCTATTCCAGCATCCCAGACAGGCGTCCCCGCTCCGGTTGCTGATCAGCCCAATCGGTGGTGCATCGAGGGGAAGTACCAGATCTACACTTATGCCAAAATGCTGAATGACATGGGGGTCATGACCCGGACCCTGACACTTGAGAGGCGGGTTCTTACAGGGAGTCTCCACACCATGCCGACTTTTCATGAATTATTCACCCGGCATCGGCTGTAGTGAACGGCTCGGGCTGTAGGCCGTTACAATGAGGAGATGATCTGAGAGTTCTATGCCTCATATGTGGCGATTCTCTGATCTCAGCTAGACAGGCAGGCATCTCCCACCAAACATGCTCCTTTGGATTACGTACGAGTCCGCGGCAAGCAGGTTGACATTTCCTTGCCGGCCATCCGCAGGTTTCTTTATGGCGCGGATGTTGATGCCACCCAGACACTCTCACTGCTGAGTTCGACTATCGGTGGAAGTTGATTAAAGATGGACGATTCCAGCGTGAGCCAGAGTTGAGAGAGACCACAAAGAAGTGGATTGCACAGTACCTTTCCATTGATGGAGACGCTGCCGAATGGGTGCTAGAGCCCAAGGGAAGTATCAAGAAGGCTAACCTCACCTTCACAGCCAAGTTTTTGTGGTTACTAGTCCGACGCTGCCTTTCCCCTACTGCAGCTGACAACATTGTCACTTGGGATCGTGCGGTACTGATGGGGGCGATGATTGCGGGGTTCGAGGTGGACTTCGCATGGCTACTACAGGCGGTGATGCACGAGAGGGACTTCAAGGCCACTACTACTTACCCCTTCCTGTGCATGGTTTTTGCTTTATGCAGGTTAGCAGGAGTGCCCGTGTGGCACATTGATGTGCTCAAGACCCCGCCGGGCACAGTAGATATCGGCCTCATCCGGGATGAGGCCAATGAGTTGGCACCCCACAGAGTGCCCCATCCGGAGGTGCATCCGCTTGGTCAGACCCTAGAGGCAATGGTAGAGCAAGCCCACGTGGCTAACCCGACTACATCTGAGCCTACCGACACCACTCCAGTCGAGTCTATCTCGGGTGGTAGCACCGCTCCGAGCTCATCCCGATCGACTCCATCTACTACTCTAGTCCCACTTGCTAGGGTCAAGAAACTTGAGGCCCAAATGGACACACTTCTGCACCACATCCAGCCTTGGATGCAGAAATCTATTGCTCAGGCAGAGGAGCGCTTATAGAGGAAGATGTCCCAGCACACTGAGCAGAAGGTCATGGAGGTCCACCAGCGCTTGGACGCTTTTGAGTTGCGGATTATTTCCCGACCAGCCCCAACAGTGGATGTGACGTCTCTACAGGCTATTGTGGCGAGTCTGCGAGCCGACTTAGATACTATACTAGAGGCTCGGGTGCCGGAGTCTGAGGCCCCTTCTGCAGAGCCTGCTGAGGAAACAGTGATGGCTGCCCTGTTCGACACTACTGATGAGTCACCACCTCCACCACGAGAGCGTGCCAAGAGGCACCGGACTAGAGATGAGGATGAATCCCAAGCTCGAAAGAAGGAGCGCCATGAGTTGGAGGATCCGAGGAGAACCTCGTTGATTGATGAGGAGGCCCGCCAGTTGAGGGTTATGGAGGTGGCTGCTGGAGCGTCTAGTTACAGAGTTGCAGAGGCTACGAGGAGCACTACTGATGGTGTTGTCATTGAGGAGGACACTACTGATGGTGTCCCTACTTCAGAAGGAGCGGGTTCCGAAAAACCGAACCCGCCAGCTTGTTGATCACCGATGCTTTGCGCCTCAGGTTTGCTTCACCTATCTATTTTATATACTTTTATGCATTGGGGACAATTGCATATCTTTTTTGTTGTGGGTGGGGTAAATGGAAAGTGAGTGTTAGGGTGAAGTTTGAGTAGCCCAACTCACGATCCTCTCTTGGGGTTTTCTTGCTTGTGTTCTTTTTCCCAAGAGACTGGTTACTTTATTGTTGAACTGGCATGTTGGTATATCTTGTACATAGTATAGAAAATGGACTCTGAAGCATGATGGCTAAACATAATGATATCCTGATTTAAAGAAAATGATGCGTGACTAGGCACAGTAACTGATAAATGTGTGGCTCTAAGCATGACATAGAGATACACCACTTCATGACCCTAAATCTAAAACTCGAACTAGGTTTCTGATAATTTGGTAGAGTAATGAGATGTCAAGTGAGTGTGAGGAAAATTTGAATATTCCACCATTGGTACTGAGCTAGAATTTGCCTAGTTAGTCCTGCTAAAAGTAAGCCGTAATAGACAATTAGGAAAGGATCATAGGCACTTGTTCAATATAGCCAATCTTTAGCCTAAATAATAGAAAACCGAATGAAATTAATCCCTTCTTTATCCAAATGAATTGAGCCTAATATAGACCATTCTTTTTCACCCAACTGATTTATTGGGAACAATGTGTTGGCCCTGGTCCCTCCTTGGACATGTGCACCTCAGTTTATGCCAAAGTATAAGTTGAGGGTGGCTAATGCAGCAAAAAACCTTGTCGTGGCCCTGACCCAACTTTGGGTATTGTGTATCCTGAATCATGGCAAAGCCATGAGTTGAGGGTGACTATTATGAGGAATGCCCGGAAAGTGGGGTTGAAAGAATAAAGAGAGAGAAAGAACAAAAGAAAAGTGACTCTAGAAAAGTTGAAAGAAAAGTGAAAAAATTGAAAATTTGAAGAAAAAAAAAGAGTCACTTACACGAAAGGACAAAGAAGGGAGAATAGCAAGGTGAAAGAATGCAAGAAAATTAAGAAATAGGGCGGAATAAAATGATGAAAAGGTGGGACGCTTAGTCGTTATGTCAAGGAGGGCAATAAGTCACTAAAAATACATCTAAATGTACCCAACCTGACCTCGAGCCTAAGTTACAAGCTGAGAAAGTCCTATCGTGATCCTAAGAGTCTATTATGGTGAACTTGAAGCAGTGAAAATAAGGGAAAGCCTATGGAAATAAGTATAAATGAGGTGTAAAGTTGTTCTGAGAGTGAGTGTTGAAAAATAATCCTTATACTCAAACTGAAATCATTGTATGAAAAATGAGGATGTTGTTTTGAAGTGAGGACACTAGTTGCGATACCAGAAAATCGGTACCTTGGTAAGAGATTAAAGAGGATAGGTGTCGATGTGTGGTGAGTATATGTCATTGTCTGATCTACATGATCAAGCCTAATAGTGATAGCATGTATAAATCAATTTGAAAATAATCGGGATCGATAGCCAGATGATTGCAAAAAGCTAAAATAAGGATACTCTTGTACAAAGATTTTTGGTAAGTCATAGTGCGTCGCTTGAGGACAAACAACGAATTTAAGTTGAGGGTGTTGATGTACCGTGGTTTCACGGTACATTCTATGTTTTTTCCTTAAGTTTAGTGTGTGTCTAAATCCTTTTTGTATTGGTTTTAATGTAGTTTTCTCTTTTTTTGCAGGAAAATCTATCCAAAAGGAAAACGTGGGAGTATTGTGCTGAAAATTGCAGAAGTGACGACCTACGGAGCCATCAACGGTACGTCGTGACCTTGACGGTCCGTAGGTGGTCACCGTCGTACGAAGAGAAAAGCTGCTAAAGAAAGTTGGGGAATTCTTACTAAGTGTGGGGCTACGGAGGCTCTCGACGGATCGTCATAGCCACGACGGACTGTCCTGCACATCCGTCAAGGTTAACAGAAAGTAGCCCCAGTACCCATCTTCGAAAGATTCTAAGTATGGAGGAACGGAAGCCATCGACGGACCATCATAGCAACGACAGACCGTCCTGCATGTCCGTCGATGGTAACAGAAAGTGGGTGAAGAAAGCAGCAGAAAAAGAAGTTAAGTATGGCACGATGGAGGGCCTCGACGGTCCGTCGCTCCAGTAGTCGACTCACACGCATTTTTGGGCAGATTTTCCTTAAATAGATATCCCTCTTTTGTTAGGATTCTAGTATTATAAATATTTGTAAAAAACTCGTTTTTGGGGTTAGACTCTTGGATATTTTTTTAGTTTTATTGTTCTAAGTGTTGAATTTTGGGATTTTGGAAATTACTTTATTTTCCGGAATCGTTTGTTACAAGCTTTTGGTTAATTCAAGTAATCTTCTGAAATTTCTTCAATCTCATCAAAGTAAGTGCATGAATTCTTATCTAATTAATATGAATTGTGTGATTATGAACATGGGTAACTAAACTCCATAACTAGGGTTGTGGGAACCATGGGTAAATAACAAGGTAAAACCTAGGTAAAATAACAATTCTAGATTAGTGTAATGCATGTATTGATAATTCTTTCGTTTAGAATTCTGTTTAACGAGTGCACGCGTTAGAACTCGCGTTGTTGCTACATGCCGGACCAAGGAGGTAGATAATAAGAAAAGAATTATCAACATAGATTTAGTATACACTATCTAATATGCTAGTGTAGATTGGTGCGAAGTAACAACTGAGCCAAACATCGATTATGATGCTTAATATGAGGTAAAGGTATGGTTTAGTAAAGCATACGCACGTAGCCGGACCAAGGTGCGGAGTGAAATTTCCTAGTTGCAGGACCAAGGAATTAGGGATACATAACTTACCACTTTGCATGCAAGATATTAGGGAAGGATTGTTATAGCTAGAATTACCGAGTTATGAACCTATGGGGAACACTTAAGCCCTAGTTAATTTCATTATTTGATAAAAATCAAATCTTTGAACTTGTCACTTATTTACTTAGAAATAGCTAATTACATTTGTTATTTAAAACCCTCTTTTTGTTATTTTTTTCCGGAAAGGACTTGACTAAATAGAAATAATATTAGGTTAAAGTTAAGTCTAAATCATTTTCCTCGTGGGATCGACCCCAACCTCATAGTTGGGTTCTTTACTTGATAAGACCGCTTATACTTCTTTTCGAGAAGTAAATTTGAGCGTATCACAACCTAACACATTAATATCATATCAACGGTCCACCACTAATATCTTGCTTATACACACATCTTAGCCCGAACCATTTCCAATAACAACCTAGTTGGTTTCTCAGATGTGAAAGCAACATCAAATCTTATCGTATGATCATGTGATACAATTGATAACTCATTAAGTAGTTAGTAATCACACTTAACATCAATATATCTATTTCCATATACGTTTAGTGTCGCACCGCAAAAAATGATTAGATCCACGACTAGAGCCTACCATACCTATCAAGAATATTGTACTCAAATATCCCACACATTTCTATCCATTGAATAACTACAAAATGTTATCAAATTCATTCTTTATCTAGCTAAGCAAATGCATTCTTTCTTAGACCATGTCGATGGCAAAACTAACACAAATCTATAACTCTAACAAAGTAAACATTGATACCGTTGTAGTAGTTGTATCATGACCTTCTAAAATATACACTTAATCCATAAAATAATAGTAGAGATTTTGACCTAGGTTAATACAACATCACTCTCACCATACACTAAATAACCTATACATATACAACTTTACTAACTGGAATTTCCAAAGTCACACTGTTCATTTCCTATCCATTCTCTTAATCATCCACTTTCAATTATCGAACTACTCAAGATATTGCCTATACCACACAAATACTATTTTATCTATTGGGGTAACTGACCCAAAAAAAAAATTAACCACATTCATAAAATCCCCAAAACATCATTCGACATCATAATCAAATATCCTCAAAATACTTCATCAAGTTATCACTTAACTCAAATTCAAATCGTTTAACATTCTATATTTGACCACAATCATTTTGGTAAGTCTATCACCTCTAATTAAAACCAAATTTAACCTCTAAGTCATAATGATACCAATTACTCGCATAAAGAACCACACACGAGTCATTATTATATGTGAAAGAGAATGTTATGAGGTCATAAGAATCAAATCCGGACCAAGTACGCACGATAAAGATCCAAGAAGTGAAGATTTTTCTTAAAAGTCACTATAGCCTCTCAAAGATAGGTACAGACATCTACGTACCGATCCTCGAGATTCTACTTCAACTCAACTTATATACACGTGAGACCTATGAACTTGGGGCTCTGATACCATGTTATCACGATCCAAAAGTGGATGTGATGGAACTAATCTTATCACATTAAGATAAGTCAGCCTAAAATCCAACTAATATAGTGAATGTGGAAGTAAAACATGAATAAAAGTCTAATTCTATAAAATACTACAAAAAACAAGATCAACTTAATTAAACCCCCAAAACCTGGTTGTCACGTGTACAAGCCTCTAAAGTATTACAACTTAATCAAAAGAAAAATACAAGTCTCATATGACATTGTTTCTACAGTAGAACAAGATCATAAATAGGAGTAAGAATGTCTGCTGAAATGATAAGCAACTACCTCACAAGTCTCCATAAGAAGCCTCAGATAAGGAGAAGGGGAAATATCACGAGGTCCAGGCTAATAACCTACAAAAGAATTGTAGAAGCAAGGGGTGAGTACCAAAACACAATGTACTCAGCAAGAAAACATAAGTTAAGGGAATAAAATACGGGTACTCCTCACACCCAAACCGAACCTCCACAACTACAACCTGCATAAAACCAGCCCAACCTAACAGTTCACCATTTACAAGCACATATCTCAATGACAACCTTCTAATAATCACATATTCTAAACAACAAACTCAATATTCATCAGTTACAACCTTCACAGAAAGTCACTCACAATATCAACAACACACAAGATCAAGTTCATCAAATAGAGGTAACCAAATATCAAGTACTTTTCAAACACCAATAAAATACATAATCATCAAGAATGAAGGATATCATGGGATGCAATATGACACCATGAAATGATATGCCTCAAAATACCAAGTACTCTCTCAACCGCATATACATAATACTCCTCTGAAATACATCGAGAGTTCATGACCCATGGGGGACTCGCAAGGTCCATATACCGACACGGACGATCTCCACATGTTTGTGCGGACGATATCAATGAACTATCGTAAATTAATCATATTTTGTACGGACGATCTCTAGGTGCCCAAATTATAATCATAACACCTCCATCATACACAGAATCTCCACGTGTCTAAAAAATAATAACTCAATCTCAACAAAGACGATCTCCATGTTTTATACCCTTACTCATACTCAATCTCATGTGAATGCATGTTCACAATATGATATCAAATAAAGGGATGACGCAACATATCAATAAATCGAATGTCACTATGACATATAATCACCTCAATTATCACAATTATACAAGTTCAGTAAAGGAATGAATGACACATAATAAATCAAGTCAATAATATATCAGCTAATGTCCATCTGCTTTGGCATTCTCATATTACAATCCACATTCTATAGTAATAAACTTTGTCAATATGACACCGGTACTCGTACCATTCTCCACCCATCACACACAAACAATTAATCACATTGCTTTTTATTTTCCCTTTTCATTATTTTAATTAATCAAGATGGATAAGTCAACCCTTCACCAAGTCTCATTACTCCCAAACACAGAGAAAAAGGAAATAAACAAATTTCACGTACTTAATAAGGGTTTAGAAATCCACTTGCCTCAAATAGTCCAAGAATCACTTTGAAACTTGAGTCTTCCGCTTTTGTTTGACTTCCAACTCAATTCAATCTATTCAAATACATACCCACAATAAGTTCTCGAAACTAATAACACTCATATTTTTATATGTACACCTTATGCCCAAAAAAACTTGCTCAAATTTATAAACAAGTCCCTAATCTTGGTGCGAATTAATATATGAATCCTCATATTTTTAAAATTTTAAGTCTAGGGTTAAGTTTAAATTCTCCAAAATCATCAATCTAATGGTATTTACATAATGCAGTATGTCTAATATTTAATTACATGTCTTTATTTATCTAAACTTGAATGATAATGTGACAATCAAAATATAAAATTCAACCTCGACTAATTTACAAAATCATTACGAATTTCAAGAATAATTATGAAAAAAATTCTAACCCATTTGCAATGTGCTGACCGATATATGTAGCTCCTTATGGCCAATCATTGGCCCATTATTACAAATTGAAGTTATCATTAAATTTATATGCTATCCACTAATAAGTAATTGGCCAAGACATTCAAACTCTCACCATATATCATACTAACACTATTATAATTCAATACCCACAATTCCTAATTCCTAAAAAAATGTTAAATAAATGTATATATATCATCTGCCAATTCCTTATTTCAAATTCCAATCTAACTTCAACTATAACATATTAAAGATTTTCCCACTAACTTCTAACAAAAATTTTTACATTATAGAAATTCATAATTGCATTTAGTGATGGAATATTCTTAATAAACTTACCTGAAGTCGGTGCCCTCTCATCTGACGCCCCTTTGGAAATTTTCTCCTCTTTCTACTATCGTATTCATTCCCTAAATTATTCTAAACTGCTAAATTCCTTTAACTTATTTCACTTATGGGCCAATTGGTAAGGGTATATGGACTTGGCCCATTAACCATAAACTACTAAAAATTAATTATTTAATAAATACCCACTAACTTAATAACTGTAAATATTGAATAGTTCAAATTTTCTACCAACTTCACCAACCAATCATAAATGAGTCGGAAAAACTCTCAGGAGGGGTAAAAATGGTAATTTAATCAAAGTTTCAAAAAATGACCTAGTGGATTATTACACCTTCCTAGCTCCCAACCCCCGCCTGAAGTACCTTGCACCGAGGCCCGCCCCCAACCCCAAAACCCTACATCGAGATGCCCTGCCCTGAGGCACATCCCCCAACCCCCGCCTCGAGGCACCCTCCCCCAAAGCCTATCCCCAACCCCCGCCTTGAGGCAGCACTTCCCTGAGGCTCATCCCCCAACCCCCACCTCGAGGAACCTTAACCTGAGGCCTAACTTAGACTCCCTCATTAAGGTGCCCTATAGTGAGGCCCCCACCCCATGGAAACTCAAGGCGTCGTGCCCCAAGCCCACCTACCCGACCTCCAAGATACTTGAGTCACCGAGCCCCCCTCCCACCCACCCTACCCCCCTCAGAGGCTTGAGGGATCATGCCCCAGATCCCTTAACCCCGCCCCCTCTCAAGCTTTTGAACGACTCGAGGCGCTTTACCCCAGCCCTCCGCCCCTCAGAGGCTTGAGGCCCTGCCTCTATAAGGCTCGAAGAGACATGCCCGCTCAGCCCCTAGCCTCTTCAGCCCTCGTCTCGAGGCGCTCTGCACCCCAACCTTTGCCTTGAGGCGCCCGCCCCATACCCTTTGTCTAGAAACCTTCCCCGAGGCCTTCCCTTCAACCCTCGCCTCAAGATGCCCTACCATGAGTCCTGCCCCAACCCCCACCTCGAGGCTCCCTTCCACAAGTCCCGCCCCTAACCTCCACCTCGAGGAGCCTTTCCTTAAAGCCAATCTTGACCCGTTCCTCGAGGTGCCCTGCTTCGAGACTCCCCACCCCTCCGAAGGCTCGAGGCATAGTGCCCCAAGCCCCATTCACTCCAGAGGCTCTAGGCGTCATGCGTTGAGCCACCCTCCCTAATAGGGTCGAGGAGTCATGCCTAAAGCCCCTTCCCACCCCACTAGAGGCTCGAGATGTCGTGCCTCGATCCCCTACCCACTAAAGGTTCGACTCATCATGCCCCGAGCCCCTACTAAACCCACCATGCCCCCCTAGAGTCTCGGGTCACTATGCGCCAAGCCCTTATCCACCCCCCCTCTTGGAAGCTCAGAGGCATCGTGCCCTGAGCCCCATCCCTAAGAGCCTTGAGGCGATGTGCTATGAAGAGATCAAGGATAAACTGAAAGTGTCTCATTATTCTAATAAAAATAAATACTCCAAATCTAAGGAGTGGAGTAAAAAAAAGAGAGATTTGATACATTTATGAAATGAAGATGATTTTGTACTTCTATCAACTTTATAAGGTGGACCTTTCTTCAAATGCATTAGTTATGTTTTTTCCCTGTATTAATGAAATTATAGTTTAGAAACTACTGGAGAAAAGTTATCGTTGATTGTTTGGCACATTTTGAAAGCATTCTTAGTACAATTATCATAGGACTCCTCCATATTAAGTCCTTCAGACTGAGCAGCACTAGGAGAAGCTGATGCAACTATTTCAACATGACCAGGTTGCTCCTAGAAGAAGCAGAAAAGGAAAATATGATATTGATGACAATAAACATTAGGATGAATTCACCAAGGAATCAAGCTGGGTTTAAGTCTATAATCTAAGGTATGTGAAGCTTATTCATTCATGGATTTTTCCATCCATGAAGCCCCCATAGTTTCCTTCAATTGTAAATCCAAAGAACCCCATTCTAGACAGGATTGTGATTTTATTTTGAGTGAAGCTTGATTGTGATCCCAATCAAGTGGGTAACATTCAATGATGTTTATCTGATGATTGTATTCTGTTTTCGTGAAGTTTTCATGGTTAATTATAGTAATTTAATTTGAAGGTGATCATGGTGATCTTAGGACATTAAAGGCTAGATGAAGGTTTATGTTGAGTTTCTTAATTCAATTGTATTATATGGTATTTCATCATGAATGAATCATGTCGATATGAATAGAACTAACTCTAATTGATTTAGAATGATCTTGACCTAGGAAGTTGGAATTGAACCTATATGATCATGCATGACTAGTATTACCTTTGAATGATCTAACGGAATAGATTAACATGTAATTGAGTATGAATCACGAGGGACTAAATGTAGTAGTAGTTTGTAGGGATTATGAGCATTGGTTGCTAGGTCTTTGGGGGTGAAGTCATAATGAGGATGATTGTGATGATGTTTTCTTTCTCTTCTACACCAAGATATGAACAAGATTAGAGGAAGTAAGTTCTCTCGCATAGATGTACCTTAAGTTGACTTAAGAACCTAAAATGAGTAAATGCATTGTAGACTAAGATTAGCTTAAAGATGAGTTGTATTGTCACTCCTTGTGTAGTAGGCTTTGTGAGATAACACCTAGGACATGTTAGCTTGAGATTTTGAGTCTCATGGAATCTTGGGTTAGATTACTCATGTTTAGCTTGGTCATGTGTTGCAAGGATGCTTGATCATGGTAGTTTGGGAATGGTAGTTCTCATGTTATCTTGGAATGGTGGAAGTAAGCTCTCTCATGATTAGATTGGTCTTGTGTTGTAAGGATACTTGATTTTTTTAGCTTGAATTGGTTAGGCCAAAACCATTTCATGGTAGCTTTAGGGGAAAGGCCTATACTCTTCTAATGATAGCTTAACTTGCATGCAAGGTGCATTTCATGGTAGCTTGATTTTCATGTAAGGTGTATTTCATGGAATAGCTTGAGATAGGTTTCTCATGGTAGCTTAGGGTTGAGGATTCATCCCACCCTATGAATAGCTTGCATCTACATGATTGGCTGCATGGTGGTTAGGATGGCTGTATCCTTCCTTTTGTTAGCTTGGTTAGTATGTTGAGATACTTTCCATGGTAGTATGAATGTTATGATAGTAAGTTGAGCTTAATAGAAAAGAATTCAAGCCAAGTTAGCTTGGAGTAGGTTAGTCTAGAGGAGTACTTAGTATGGATGGTAGTACGGGATGCAATCTATACATGGCACAAGTATGACTTGAAGCTACCTATGACATAGCCCCTACATTATGTATGTTTAGCTTTGATAGTGTTATAGTGCCTTCCATGAAATGATTGAATTAATATGATAGTTCCTTGTCAATATGAAATAGGTCTATTAGATGACTCCTAAGATGACATGAATTCAAGATATGGTGACTTCAAGATATTCTTAGTGTGTGAGGTAGTACGGGATGCTTCACATGTATTGCACAAGTATGCTTTGGGGTGGACTAGGGGCATAGTTCTCATATGATATTATGAACTTAGGTCTTGATTATGGAAGTGGACTATGATCAAGAATGACCAAAGAGATTTACTTAGCTTTGGTAGTAGTATGGGATGCTACCTTAGCCTTGCACTACATACTTGGAGGTGGCTTGTGATGTAGTTCATTTAAGTAAGAAAGACATTGAGTTAAGGATGAACTCTTATATGTTTTATCAGCTTTATTATGCTTATGTTATTGATGTTATGCTTATGTCTTTATCTCTTATGATTTTGTCTGTTATTGACTAACCCTTTGAGATATGTTATGTTTGGATGATAGTTTCCGTACTTAGTACTTATCGTACTAACGTATATTGCCTACATGTTGTCCATGTAGGGTCTTGAGGATATTGAGTTGCTTTCAAGGGGTAGAGTTTCCAAGGCTTGCAAGTAAAGAAGATTGGTGAGTCCTCATAGAATCTGAGGACATCACTACTACGTTTTCTTTTATATTCTTTCATTTTTTAGACTTTTATGGGCTGTAACCCAAGACTATTGTTCTCATGATGTCGTAGATAGTTTTTGAGAAATATGTTAGACGTTTTATGAAATGACTTTGGCATTATGTTTTTGAATAAAAAGTTTTAATTACGTGCTACTTTTCATATATATGCAATAGAAGATGTCTAAGAGTCTTGCACAAGACCTCCGAAAGGTCAAGTACGTCCTGTTGCAACCTAAGAATTCCCAAACTTCTAGGGTGTACATGCGGGTTGTGACAACAAGTAATCAAAGATGTAATTATTTGCTAAATAGTTTTAAAATAGAAGAAAATGAGTTTAGAAGAAGAAGAAGTGAATTTGGACACCTACAAAAATTTTAAGCTTTAAAAGAGTTCATCCCTTAAAAGAATTTGATTCAATGATTTGATGATTTAAACTAGATAACAAGTAATTAAAGATGTTAATTAATTGTTAATTAGTTGAGGAATTGAAGGAAAAAGTGATTAAAAAAAGAATCGCGAAGTTTGGACAGTTAGAAATATTTCTAGATCCGAAAAACTTCCCATACTTAGAACATTTTTGGGCTTTCAAGGGAAAAACCTGCAATTTTCAGCCTCTGAAACTGAGCCCCACACGCTTACTAGGCATTTGGGCTTTGTTGTCGCTGACAGCTGTTGTGTTGTTTGCTGACTGGCGATACGTGGCTGCTGACTCGGTAGTCAATTGTTGACTTTAACCGTTGACTGCTGAAGTGGCATCACCATATGGAATTTAATATTTTTTTTTTGAATTTTAGACTTTTTTTATTTATTTTTTCAAAATTCAACTAATGAACACATAAAAAACACATTTGACCAACTTTGAGTTGAAAAGTTTTATCAAATGTACTTTCTTCTTTCTTCTTCTTCAACAACAACTTGAAGACACTAAGAACACCTAAAACACCAAGAAAAAAAACTAAATCCCAATATACTCAAATCAAATCGAAATTGGCTCAAAATTTAGGATTTTCGTCACTTCAACATAGAGAACAAAGCCCAGTAATTATTAAACACCAATTTCTCCTCAATCAAAAGACCCACTTTCAAATTTTGAAAACCATGGAACCCTTCAATGGTAACTTCATTTCTACAGATCCAAATTAAACAAAACATGATAACTAAACTCAAAATACACTAGGGAACGAGGATCTAGTGTAAAAAAAAAACAAATCAAAACAAAAAAAAATTCAATTTTTTTGGATGAATTTTGACTTTTTGTTTTTGTTTCTGCTACCCAAGAATAGATTTGTAAGAACAAATCTAAACCAAGACTCTTTATACCAAATGATAAAGATTTTAATTGGGCAAGAAACCAATTGGAATCAAAACCAAAA
Organism: Solanum sitiens; assembly: GCA_016801875.1. Taxonomy (NCBI): domain Eukaryota; kingdom Viridiplantae; phylum Streptophyta; class Magnoliopsida; order Solanales; family Solanaceae; genus Solanum; species Solanum sitiens. Next base: position 218,727 of record JABWTJ010000827.1, on the reverse strand, counting down.
TTAAACAAAACAAAAGTAAGATAGATTATAAATAAGAGATGACAAAGAAAAAAGAAAGGCTAATTGATTAAACAATCAAATAAGGAAGAAGATAGACTTTAATAAAAAAAGAAACAACTCAAATTGAAAACCACAAATGAGCAATTTCAAGTGAAATCAAGGTTAAGAAATCCTAAATCAACAATGAGAACCCACCCATGACTAATCCAGATTAAACTACACTAAGGTAATCTAACCTAAAGGGATTAAACCCTTAAATTACACTCTTGAAAGAGTTTGTTCATTTAACATTCAAATTCCATGTAGTCTAAGTCTTCCAAAACTAAAGAAACTACTATTTATACTAATAAAATAAAGAAGACACTTCTTTGACAATTTTACCCTTAATAAGGTCAGGGCCTTGTTTGATTGTCTTCTTTTGTGAATTCTTGAAAATTATGAGATGATCATTTGCATAAATGACCTCTTTCTTCTTTCTCTTAACTTAGATGAACATTCCACACATTGTAATTTTTGATTTTGTTTCCATCAAGCTCCTCTAAATCTTTTACATGATCCATGCTATCCATGTTGGTATCATTACTCCCATAGCATCTATCTTGTTAAACAGCTCATCAATGAAGCCTTGTGGATCCTCATCCACTTTAGTTCAGTTAAAAGTAGGAGGATTCATCCTCATAAAATCTTGAATCCAATAAGTGGGAGTACTTGCATTGGGGTTCACTTGAGGTCCAATTCCTCAGTTAGCTTGGGCTATCATGGCTTGAGCTTGAGTAGTGACGACTTGAGGTCGAGTCTTCATGATTTGGATTAGAGCTTGGAAAGCAGTCCTTATCTCGACATTAGACATATTCCCTTCCACATTGGGAGTTTGTGGACCTTGGGGCACTTGAGGGGGAACCTCCTCATTCACATTCTCTTCTTGCACCCTTTTTGCATTAGCCACTCTCGTATTCATGTTCCTAAAATCACAAGAACAGGATTAGGAACTCATAGACATACACTCTAAGGGACTACATAAAGAATATCAAGGAAGTGTAACTTGTATCATCCTATAGCCTATCGCTCATAGATGTGTCGCGATTCACACTGATGAACAAGGCTCTACTAGACATAGGATGTGACATTTTGGACACTAAGAGTATCTCCATAACCTTATGCTCTGATACCAAGTTTGTCACGACCCGAGAGCACCCCCTATTCGTAACAGGAGTATTCTACCTCGAAGAGTTCTTGTACAAGCCTTTTAGAATTCATTCATCACATAGGTATGAAAAGTAGTGAGGAATTAAAACTTTTCACAAAAAAGTCAATATGGAAACTCTTTTAAAAAATGTAAGAAGAATTAAGTATCATAACAAACCATCTTAGACACATCTCATTATCATAGGCACACGAACCTTACATTGAAATAATGATACTCGTCTTATTCAAATGTCTTTAATAAAGGAAAACTAGTAATAAGGAGTCTTCTCCTCGGCATATGAGAACATACCCAAATATTGAGAGAATTCTTCCCAAGCTTCAACTCTAAGATCACCTCTATTGCAAACACCTACACTTAGTATACAAATAGAGGAAAATATGGAATTAGTACTTAACCACTAAGTATGGCAATCATGCAAAAACATGCTTTAAATAGGACATAGTTGAAATATGATTTTCATGCTATTTTGGATAAAGCTTCATGAACCAAGCGTAAAAGACATCATTCAAGTCAATAATTAACATATGAGGTAATACTCCCATAATCCAAAAGATATGACAATATTGATTAAGTAACCTATCTAACCATTTAGACCATCTATCCAAGGTTATTATAGACCCACCTCGGTAGGACATGAAGAGACTGCCCATACAACCTCTTCAATACACACCTGAGTGTTCTTTAAATCTACAAAAGATAAGGATATTTCCTTTCCAACATAACTCAACAAGTAAACATTCATTACTAGAATACTAGAGGAAACATTCATGCATTTAAGAACTTCACATAAAGACCATCCCTTAGGATAACTCTAAGTTACACTAGTGCAATGTGAAAGTAGCATCCCATTCTTTTACTCCCGCTTCTTTCTCCTTTGGAACCACCCTAAACTAGGCACATTCCATTCAACAAGTCACATAACCTTCACAAAAGTTAGAATAAGACCAACATGCTTCATTAACATTACATATAAAATCAACTTACTTCATTAACATGATGTAGAAACCCATTCATTCATTAATATTACAAGGACACACCAAGACTCCCTTCAAATGACTAATTGTGGAATGCATAGATGGTATCCCATTCCATCACCTACCATATGTAGTACACCCTTAGGAAGACAAAATTCATTACATTCTTTTGTGGGGGCAAGATTTAATCGACATAGACCATTAGAGTTAATCATGGAATCCAGATATTAGCCCCGACCGGATGAGGGATCCTCACTTGCCTAAGGTAAGGTCATTCATTTAGCCATTACGTGGAAAGACACTAGCTAGTCCTATGCGGGCACATAGTTAAGGGATAGGGAGATTGCTTCTAGATACTGCATCTCTACTAACAAAGAGTACCCATTTTATGATGTTGCTTTTGGATAATATACCTCTACTCACGAGAGTATTGTCACGACCAGTGAGCACCCCCTAGACGTAACCTATGTCATCGTCCTCAGAGAGGACTTGGACAAGCCCTTAGCATTCGTCATAACATATCATAAGTCAAAACGCGGAAAATTTTAAACTTTTTACCTATTGAGGTATACATACCTCTCACATATTATATATGAAGTTTTCTTAGACTCCTCGCATATGAAGCTTACATAGGCTTCTCGTTTAGTCAACATAACCAACATATAAGGATTTAGTCTATGAAAACCATCTCATATTAAACCATATAAAAAGAAGTGGAACATTTGAAAATAACCCTCATTCAAATTCATATTTGGCACATAGGGCTTACAATAAATGTATTCAAGAATAGAAAATAAAGGAATGTCTTTATACAACAGTAACACTACTAAGGTAGAACAGGTGGCACCATCCTCGAACTCTAGGACCAACCAAAACTTGGGGAAATGTCCAAGTCTTCTTGCAAGTGACCTTGATACCTCAACAACCTGAACCTACATTGTTTGGGATAAGGGAAAGAATATGGGTTTGTACAACCACATGTACCAAGTATGGAAACATATGCACATAAAACCATCAAAATCATGCCTAAAGGGATATTTAGTTCAAAACTATTCTAAGTTACTTTCAAAAGCCTTTATGCTTAATTAAGAACATATACAAGCCACTAGACATAATATAACTCAAGAAAAGTCCATATTTAACACAAGACCAATATCATGATAAAGTCAAGTCAACATGGATATTATCAACATAAGGTCATATCAACATGAATGGCATCATATCAAGATCACATAAGCATGAATAGCTCCAACATAATGTCATAAAAACAAATCATGCACAAGTGTTCATGGAATCACATGATAAAAGACCCTTACTCACAACCCCTTCCCAAGCCTACAAGTGCAATGCTTATGTGAAGCCTCATAACCCCTCACAATCAAGTAAACCAAGCAAAGGATCATAAGCAATGTCAAAATTTCATATATCTTCATATTATGCATGTTCTTCATCATATATATAAATTTAGGTCAATAGCATGCTCATCAATGAAACTAACATCATATACGATCATCAACATATTCAGAATATACATTCCATTTATATCATGATTACATAAGATGCACCTCCTAGGACTTCGCTCAAGGTCAACTTGTGCAATGTATAAGTATAGTCCTATACCCTACCTACACCAAGTATAACCCCTTTAAGTCACCCTAGTTAGTGTCAAAACTGGGGAACACCCTCTAGACATAACCGGCGTCGTCATCCTCGAAGAGGATTTAGACTAGCCTCTTAGCATTCCTCATAACATATCATAGGTTAAATTGCGTAAAAAGTAAATCTTTTCATCTACTTCTACAATGAGGTTTATATAGACCTCTCGCTTACACATAATATATACATAGGGAGTTTACATAGACTCTCACATAGGAAACACTACATAGGCTTCTACTTTTATTTCACATACATACTATAGCAATATGATCTCATAGGAAGTCTAAGATACGTCTCATATTAAACCATCTAAAACGAGTACAATATTTGGCATAGCCTTCATTACAATAAAAGCTACATATAGGCATATACAATAATATTCATCAAATGAAAGAGAATGAACTTAATTGTCTTTAAGACTAAACAACACCCAATAGGTAGATAGTGACATTTTTCTCGTTAAGTGATGACCTACAAAACTTAGAGAATAAGATTCAAAGTTATCTTCAATGGACCTCTAAAAGTTCAACGGCTGGAACCTACATAATTGTAGAAAACATAGAGAATATGGGTTAGTACACCACTTGCTCCAAGACCCTTTACTCATAACCCAATATCAATTGTACCTGTGCAATAACCAAGCAAAGCCCCATAACCTTGCTCCACCAAGTAAACCAAACAAAGGATCACAATCAATGTCTAACATCACCTAACATGGCATTTAGGGTATTCATCATCATATTTAGAAATATAGACCATTAGCATGTTCAAAAATTAAACTAACATCATATAGTATCATCAACATGTAAACCCAACATATGTATAACATTACTTTATATAACATAAAAACAACCTCCTAGGACTTCCCACAAGGCCAACTAGTTCAATGTATAGGTAGAGTCCCATACAAGGCCTTACTTACACTAAGGAAAACCCTTTAAGTCACCCTAGTTAGTATTCACTTCATTACTTCATTTAACTTTCAGGAATACTTTCCTTAACCGACATAGAGATCAAGAGCTATGTGTGGAATCCGGTGTCATGAAACGCTACACCGAAAAAAGGTGGAATACTTGCCAAGGTAGTACCAAAACATGAACATAACATTCTATGTGGATCCACTAGCTAGTATTCCTATGGGGGCAACATAGTTCAATAACTAGGATATATACTTGGGACCCTCTATATGCACATTGCATTATAGTCTCCAATCTCATGAGTACAATAGTGAACCTACCTCCCCTACTTGGAAGGGACACTCCTCACTACTAGTTCATTCGGTGCTAAGCTACAGTACCTTTTTGATAAGTCTTTAAGCCTTTATTATTAATCATAACTTAGTTTAGGTCATAGGAGACTGACCCCTTGTACATCATAATCGTTAGCTCAATAGGAATTTCATGAGAACATCCTTTCAAGACAACCCTTACATGTGAGATCAACACATCACCATCATCATATCATAATAAGGCACATAGGCAATTCATAATCATCCTTATACCATTACATCTTAAGCGTAATCTCACAATCACATAATAAAGACATTTCAATTTCATCATCTTACCAACACCTACCTAACTCAATCACAATACACGCTTCAATTGAACTTCATCACCAACTAAAAGCCATCACAATTGAAGTAAAGGTTCAAGATCACAAACTCTTACCCATTTCTCTTTCAAAAGCCATCATCATTCATCTTACCCTAAAAAAATCCAATTTTATGCATCAATAGGTATAAAAACATCATACAATAGTAAATAACACAATAAATAACTCAATTGTATCAATACTAATCAATTCAACGTTAGTTCGTCACCTAGGGTTAGGGAATTTGGGTCAATTCATGATCTATTCCACACATTAGGTTAATTCATCAAGAACCAATGTAATTGAACAATAATACATCATAATCTAATCATAATTATCAATGGATAACATAAACAATACAATTTAGAAGATCAAATTCGTTTTAGGAAGAAACCCATATGAAATCATCTTTTTGAAAACCAATTTTGGAAGACCCTTTGGGGAAAGGAATCCTAAATGTGAAAGGTTACCATGCCTTGATTTTTCTTGAAGATTGATGGAGAAAAGTGACCTTCTTGAACCCCTATAACACTTTTGACCTTGGTCTATAATGGACTCTTCTTTGGGAGAAAGGAAAGAGAGAAGGAAGAGCAATTTGGGTTTGGGAAAAGTGAAGTTTTAAGTTTGGTTTAGGCTTAGGTTATTTATATAGTAACTTAACTAACTTAATCAACCACCCGTTAACCCCTAATTAAGCCCCTAACTAATTAAATAATTAATTTTAACTCACCAAAACTAGGTAGTAAAATTGCACAGTGACCTACGAGACCTCAACCTACGGGCCGTAGGTCAGTCGACGCCCCCGCTATAAGACCCCAAAAATGAGATAAGGTGTCTAGAGCTAAGGTGTTTTGCTAAGGTGTGAACTCGTGTTTTGAGATTTCTCATTTTTAAAAGAAATTGACCTTGTGTTTTGCTAAGGTGTGAACTCGTGATACATGTAAGTGTGTTGAGGAGCAAGACATTCCTCCATGGACACCACTAAGCATGGTATGGTTGAGTATGACCTTCATGGTACTAGGTCTAACTAATAAAGATTTTTTGTTAAATGCAATTAACTCAAGTCTATGTGCATTGAAGTATGAGTGCCTACTTGTTTTGAGTATTGTTGAAATCTTCCTACATGTAGCCTTGCAAGATGATATCTTGAAGAATTAAGGTGCAATGACCATGTTATGATTAGGAGAAGCATGTTCCTCCTATGAACATGATAAGAGCCTCTTTGATTAATGCATTAAGGGTGAGTGAATCAAAGTTTTGCTTGCTTGTGTGCATTAAGTGCTAAATGGTGTAAATTTGTGGTCCTTTTAAAGATTGGTGCATTAAATCCTATGTGATGATTTTATAACATATATGAACTGCTCTATGATGCATTGAAGTCCTTCTTGTGATTAAAGTGTCCTAAGTGTCATTCGAGGACGAATGTTCCCAAGTGGGGGATATTGTAAGACCCCGAAAATGAGATAACGTGTCTAGGGCCTAACATGTTCGTCTTAATGTTATAAGGTCCTAAAATGCTTTATTAAGTGATATAGAGGCAGTGTGCAAAGTTTTAAGTGATTTGGAAGTCGAACGTCAAGGGACGTCCAAGACGTTCGACGAATAGTCGCTTATGTGCCTCATGTGTGTATGCATGCCTAAATTGTATGAACTAAGTCTAATGAGTATTGAAATGGTTTAAAATTATGTTTAATGTTACTGCATGAAGTTTCGAGAAGTTTAGAGGTCAAACGACCAAGAACGTCCGAGGCGTTCGAAAGATAGGCTCTAAGTTGTTCATCGTATGTCATGTTGGGGTTAAGGCTGTTTGGACGTCTTATAGGTGTTTGTTTTGGATGAAATTTATGTGGAAGGTCTTTAACATGTTAAGGTTCGTAATCATGTTGGAAACGTCCGGGAAATTATCCCCAAGGACCATCATAGGGTCCTTGAGGAAGGACCCAAAAGCTGATGGGCAGGCTGTCCCAGGCAGCCTTGGCTACAGAGCTGTCAACGGCCAGTCATGTCTGTGACTCCCCGTCACAAGGGTTCCGTCGTGGGGACCTTGTCCAAGGGTGTAGTTGGGAACCTTGTCAAGCCACTGTTGCTTGCAACGGAGAGCCGCGACGCCCCGTCATGGGCAAGTCGTCGTGGGCTGTTTTCTCTGCGAGCAGATTTTCTGCCAAGTCACGGGTGAACTTGTAAACTCACCCCACGTCCTAACCTGACTATAATAGGTTATTTGATTATTTTTGGGTGTATTTTAAGGGATCAAAAACGTGATCAACCCATTCTCAAAATCCCCTCACTCAAATTGAACCCTTCCCCTCCAAAATATTCTCTCTAGAACCTCCATGGTTTTTGAAGCTCAAGAACAGCTTGTAGATTGGATTCTCATGGGTTCTTCATCAAGTTTTAAAGGTCTTCATGAAGATTAAGGTATGGTGATCCTTCATCTCTAAGTAACCTTTCACTTGGAGAGTTCTTCTCAATGTTTTCAAAGAAATCTTATGATCAAGTTTCCAATCTGGCCATGGGTTCTTTCTCAAAACTTTTTTAATGATTAAATCATGATGAATTGAAGTTAATACAGTGATTTGAATGTGATTTCACTCCAATTTCATGATGAACCCATGTTCCTTCCAAAATTGGTTTAGTTCTTGCATGTGCTTTGTGATTATGGCTTGTTATTGATTAATTGGTGATTCTCTTATGATGAATTGCTTGTGGTTATTGTAATTTACATTAATTTATGGTGAATTGATGATTATCAGTCCACGATGATAAATATATGAAGATTTGTGTATGAACAGCCTATGTTTCTACATGTTGTCTTGAAGTCGATTGTGAGATCGGTTGTGTAGACTCTTGATTATGTATGAACTGTTTTAGCTACTGTTTTAGGGTGATATAATGGATGAATTTTTTAGGTATAAATCCTTAATGATCAAACTAAGAAGGGCTTGCATGAATGGATGTAGATTCCTTTAGGCTATGAAGTGAAGAGGCTAAGTGTGTGATGTATCTTGAATTGTGATTATATGAAGCATGATTTACTCTTGATTTCTTATCTAATTAGCTACTTCCTAATGAGTATATTATTGATGAAATATGAATGATGATCAAACCCTTAGATAGTTCATAGTATTGGTAAAGTCTTCTATACTCTAGCAAATCGATAAGCCTAAATTCCTATGTTGTAACCCTAATCTTGAGGGTATGTAATCATGATCTCAATATGGTGAAATGTATGTTTAGATACTTCCTTATACTTATATATGTATGAAATATGATCAAAAATCAATGAAAGGGAAGTTAGCTAATGATCTATGTTATTCTACTTTCCTAATATGTTGATATGTTGTATTATGTTATGGTATAATCTTGTAGTGAATTGTACATGGTTTCTTATATGTGTAAAGTACATTTAGCTACTGACATATATTATTGATGAATAAGGTGTATTGATCAATGATGATCAAAGGGTGAAAATTTTGTAAGAATGCTTAATTCCTTTACTCTTCTACTTCTCAATTCTTTATAGAAATGTTGATGAAGCCTTGTATGGCATTGTGTGGTATGGTCCACTTATGGTGGCGGTGTTTATTTTATTGTCATTATATATGTGTTGACCATGGCCTTGAAGGCAAATTGCTGAACTTATGAACATGTGCTTAAGATGATACTATGAGAAGCTTATGCCTATTTTCCTATTCTAGTTGTGAATTAGGTTGTGTGGCTATTGTATGAGCATGTGTATAATCATGTTAGGGTAAAGTATAGGTGCTTCCATGGATGTGTTAAGATGGTTAATAACCCCATACCTATGTACCCTTATATGAAAGTGTAAATAGCTAAAGTTTGGAGTATTGATATTAAGGTATGTATTGTCTTGTCTCCTATGCTATTATATGTTGTGTGCTATGTGCTTGAAGGGTAATGTGGTCTAATAGGGTGGATGACTTAATAAGTTATTGATAGACATTATGTGATCATGTTGGTCAATGTACACACAATCTCACTTACATGCATGTTACAAGTAGTATAAGTCATTGTGTCTAAATGAAAGGTAGTTCTCATATTAACTAGTGTCTACTACTATGCATAACAAAGTGATGTTTATGAAAGTATGATTTGTATACCCTTACTAGGATGACTTGATAGGTGTACTAGTATGGGCAATGGTATGGAACCTTGTCTATACATTGCACATGTGTATCTTGATAGGATAGTTCCTAGATTTGGTATCTATGTACATGAAGGATGAATGTATGAACATGTTATGAATATGATGTATATGATATGATGAAGTATGAATGTGCATAGTGTCTTCGTAGGTTTATATGAAAGGATTGCTCATATAGTTATGCCTATAGACTTATGCATTGATATATGAACATGTGTGACATTATGTGTTATGTGAAAGATTTGCTCACATCTATGTATACACTCACACACATGGATGATCTAGTTAGTGAGAGGGGCCTTGCTAGGGGTGCCCAAGAATGCTCCAAAACTAGATAGGTGCTTGAATATCCTATAAGCATATGAATGATGAATATCCTAAGCCTATGTTTTTATAAATAAAGGTAATTAAGGATTTTTAATAAAGGGAACTTAGCTTAGCACCGAGAGAACTTGACATTGAGAGGTGTTGACTTTCCTTGGACGAAGATTCACCATTTGTCCCTTGTAGAGTGTTGATTTCCCTTTGAGGAATACTCACCTATGGACCTACATGAGGTGTTGACTTTCCTTGAGGATGATTCACTCATGTTCTCTCATGAGGTAAGGCCCCAATTACCAAATGGTATGTAGAGGGAATACCTATCTCTTAGTTCCATAAACTATGCTTGCCACATAGGATCTAGCAAAGTGAATTCACTTAGGATGCTAGAATATGTGTTAATGTTCTACCTTGGCTAGGTAGGAACACCTTCCTTTGGTGTAAGGCTCTACAACAACACCAAATTCCATGTTTATCACCCATGGTCTTAGTGTTGGTTAAGGCTATGGTTTCCCTAAATTTAAAATGGACAATGGAAGTAATTGAATAGGATCCTAATTAAGAGGACTTAAGGTAAGTTACTTAGGATAGATGGAAGTAATGAACCCATCAAGACATTGCACAAGTGAATCCTTAGGAAGTCTTAGGAAGGTTCCCTAATGCATATGATTATGTATGTGTCCTATATGTATGACAGTGTAGTCTTGGTTTGACTAGGTTTATGTTGCACTATACTTATATGATGGCATGTGTTGTCTTGTGTAGATGCTATGTATGGTCTTCTCTTGTGTTCCTAAGGTGATACATTGCACCAAGTATCCTTAAAGGATTACTTGGAAGACTAATGAATTAAAAGAAAGAGTTAATGTTAAGGAGAGTGAGTTCAGTGTAAAGTGACCTCAAATTGGGATTAAATTCTATAAGTGCTTTTCTATGATGTTTGGCCTTTGATTGTGTTTCTATGAAGTATGTGGATGATATAAATGCTATTGATAAAAGTTTTATGATGATTTACTCAAAATGGCATAAAGTATGATTTCAAAGGAAATGTCCCTTTTAAATGCATGTTTTTGCATGGTTGCCATACTTAGTACATTGTTGTGCTAATCCCATTCTTCTCTACTTTTTACATAATGTGTAGGTAATGGAATGCTTAAAGGAGGTCTATGATTGAAGAGCTTGATAGGTGATTTTCCCAAGCTCAAGGAAAGGAATCCTTAAGTTCAAGGATGTTCTGATGTGTACTTATCGTAAAGTCTATTTAGTAACGTATAGCTTTGTATTATGTCTTAAGGGCCTTGTCCTAATGTACTCTAAAGTTATTGAGTCTAAGATGGCAAAGAGACTTAGAGTCTAAATATGTATTATGACTTATATTATATATATATATATGATATGATATTTCTAGCATATGATGTGCTATGAAAAGTTTTAAATTTTCCACAAATTTTACTATGACAATGCAATCAATGATATGAGATGCTTGTCTTAGACCTCCGAGAGGTCGACGACGCCGGTTACAATCCAAGATTGTATCCTATCTCCTAGGGTATAGTTTCGGATTGTGACAAACTTGGTATCAGAGCATGAGGTTTATGTAGCGGTCTTAGGTTCTAAGGAATCTCATATTGCCACGTCTAGTAGAGTCTTGTATCATTGGTGGTGAGTCACGACACATCAAATGGTACGAGAGGCTATAGGACGATAGAGTTTCCCTTCTTCATCAATCTTATATCGTACCATAGAACTTAACTCTATAAGATCTCTCTCTTATGTTTTCTTGTCCGGTAGTCTTTTAGAATGTGATTGCTTGGATGAGATTGCTCTATGCTTGAGGGAGAAAAGGTGAGTTTAAATGCTTATCTTTGTTTTATGGTTTGAATGAGTATGTGTGAAGGTGACACTTGTCCTTATTTGATGATGTATATACTAACTAGGGCGACTTGAAGGGTTAACTAGACTTAGGTAGGGGTAGGGGACTCTACCTATGTCTTGCACTAGTTTGCCTTGATGGAGACCTTAGGAGGTTAATACTATGTATGTGTATGATGATAAATGTGAATGTCCTTATGTAATGATCTTTATGCTTATAAACATGTAAATAGCCTAGTGTGCTAAAGATATGGAGTTATGCATGCATGAAGTTTATAGATGAGTGGAGTATGGTGGTAATTGTAGTTCTTGTTAGGTCATTTGGTTTAGTGAAGTTATGGAGCTTTACTTGATCATTGCACATGTTAACTCTATGGGGATTATGATTGGTGATCTTACATTGCTATGTATGAAATATCTCTTATTGGTTGATGTGATGCAAATTATGGCAATATATGAAATCTATGTGCAATAGCAAGTGATGTCGAATGATGTATGTCATGATATAGTTGAAGCATGCTAGAAGTTATGGTGGTTAAAGTGAATTCTCTTAAATTGTTGTATTCCTATATGGTGTTGTATGATGGTAGCCAAATATTAGGATTTGAACTTGGATTGTTTAATAACTACCTATGGAGGTATGCTATCCTATGAGTGTATGTGATTAAAAGTGTGCATTGTTTTACTTTGTATATAAGTGGTACTTGATGAGTCGCTAGTATAAATTGGTGTCTTTTGTAGAGACTTAGTTGTAAATATAGTATGCATGCTTATGAAGGATGAGTTTGTAAAGCTTTGTGTCTTATATTTCCATTCTTGTTCCATCAAATGTCTAAATGTTGCACTTTTGGGTATTTGGAAACGTGCTCACTGTAAAGGCTAGGCAACTTATTGTAACATGTTTGGAGAACCTACTAAATTGTCATTTGGTTGGATGTTGTTGAAATATGTGTAGAATTTATGAATATGAACATGATAAGGAATGTGGAAAAGAATTTTTGCTATTTAGATTGAAGGATGAGAATCTTATGACATGATGAGTAGTAGAGTTATGTCTAAACTTCTTGTTATGTTATGAACTTCCTTGTTGTTTTCCACTAATGGTGTATGATCTTAGTGTCTATTTCATTGTAGGAAGAACTTATGTGAATTGAATAGTATAATCAAAATTGATGGTTGATGATGATTTGCCTAAAATGATAAGGTTTAGAATGCCTTGGTGTTGCTAAATTGAATTAGTGAAAATTCCCTTTAAAGTAGAAATCACTTTAAGTGATGAATATGAAGGTTTTGTATTTGAAATCCTCTATATGTTGGGTTAAGTTGCTCTTAATTGGGTTTACCCTAAGTGGGGGATGGTGTTTGAGTAGTGATATTGTAGAAATTCTCTACATTGTTCTTCTATTCTTACTTGAATTGGAAAATATGAATTCTTAGTATGCTTGTTCATGAAGATAGTCTTGCATAAAGTGTGAATTGCATGATCTTTATATGATTGGTATGAATTGATTGACATCATCTTAGAGACATGGTGAATTTTCCAAAGAGAATGAAAAGAATTTTTGATAAAATCAATGTTTTCTCTTGTTGACTTGCATTTTAATGTGCTAATTGTGAAGTTGACTTCATGAGGTAAGACAAGGAAATTGGTGATAGTCACTTGTAGGTTTAATTGTTTAGCCTTGTAATAGGAGTTGAGTCTCTTTTACAATGAAATATGTTGACTCTCTTGAAAATTTAGTGACTTGATGAGTAGTAATGCAAAAATTGTAGCCTCATTCTTGAAAGGTGAAAGCATGTTTAGCTAAGTGTCCATGTGTGTGCCTATAATTTGTGTTTTTTTTTTCAAAATGAGGCTTACTATAAGGGTGAGTATTATGTTAAGAAAAGAAATTGTGGAATGACTTCCTATTTTGGTGTGACTTGCCATTTAGACTTCACTAGGACGAAAAATATATGCATGTCTTGGATTGAAAGTTGAGATTTCTCATTTTTAAAAGAAATTGACCTTGTGTTTTGCTAAGGTGTGAACTCGTGATACATGTGTGTTGAGGAGCAATACATTCCTCCATGGACACCACTAAGCATGGTATGGTTGAGTATGACCTTCATGGTACTAGGTCTAACTAATGAAGATTTTTTGTTAAATGCAATTAACTTAAGTCTATGTGCATTGAAGTGTGAGTGCCTACTTGTTTTGACTATTGTTGAAATCTGCCTATATGTGGCCTTGCAAGATGATATCTTTATGAATTAAGGTTCAATTACCATGTTATGATTAGGAGAAGCATGTTCCTCCTATGAACATGATAAGAGCCTCTTTGATTAATGCATTAAGGGTGAGTGAATCGAAGTTTTGCTTGCTTGTGTGCATTAAGTGCTAAATTGTGTAAAGTTGTGGTCCTTTTAAAGATTGGTGCATTAACTCCTATGTGATGATTTTATAACATATATGAACTGCTCTATGATGCATTGAAGCCTTGTTGTGATTAAAGTGTCCTAAGTGTCATTCGAGGACGAATGTTCCCAAGTGGGGGATATTGTAAGACCCCGAAAAATGAGATAAGGTGTCTAGATCCTAACATGTTCGTATTAATGTTATAAGGTTCTAAAATGCCTTATTATGTGATATAGAGGCAGTGTGCAAAGTTTGAAGTGATTTGGAAGTCGAACGTCAAGGGACGTCCAGGACGTTCGACGAATAGTCGCTTATGTGCCTCATGTGTGTATGCATACCTAAATCATTTGAACTGAGTCTAATGAGTCTTGAAATTGTTTAAAATGATGTTTAATGTTACTGTATGAAGTTTTGAGAAGTTTGGAGGTCAAACGACCAAGAACGTCCGAGGCGTTCGAAAGATAGCCCCTAAGATGTTCATCGTATGTCATGTTGGGGTTAAGGCTGTTTGGACGTCTTACAAGTGTTTGTTTTGGATGAAATTTATGTGGAAGGTCTTTAAAATGTTAAGGTTCGTAATCATGTTGGAAACGTCTGGGAAATTATCCCCAAGGACCATCGAAGGGTCCTTGAGGAAGGACCCAAAAGCTGATGGGCAGGCTGTCCCAGGCAAGCCTTGGCTACAGAGCTGTCAACGGCCAGTCATGTCTGTGACTCCCCGTCACAAGGGTTCCGTCGTGGGGGCCTTGTCCAAGGGTGTAGTTGGGAACCTTGTCAAGCCACTGTTGCTTGCAACGGAGAGCCGCGACGCCCCGTGTCAGCCGCGACGCCCCATCATGGGCAAGTCGTCGTGGGCTGTTTTCTCTGCGAGCAGATTTTCTGCCAAGTCACGGGTGAACTTTTATACTCACCCCACGTCCTAAACTGACTATAATAGGTTTATTTGATTATTTTTGGGTGTATTTTAAGGGATCAAAAACGTGATCAACCCATTCTCAAAATCCCCTCACTCAAATTGAACCCTTCCCCTCCAAAATATTCTCTCTAGAACCTCCATGGTTTTTGAAGCTCAAGAACAACTTGTAGATTGGATTCTCATGGGTTCTTCATCAAGTTTTAAAGGTCTTCATGAAGATTAAGGTATGGTGATCCTTCATCTCTAAGTAACCTTTCACTTGGAGAGTTCTTCTCAATGTTTTCAAAGAAATCTTATGATCAAGTTTCCAATCTGGCCATGGGTTCTTTCTCAAAACTTTTTTAATGATTAAATCATGATGAATTGAAGTTAATACAATGATTTGAATGTGATATCACTCCAATTTCATGATGAACCCATGTTCCTTCCAAAATTGATTTAGTTCTTGCATGTGCTTTGTGATTATGGCTTGTTCTTGATTAATTGGTGATTCTCTTATGATGAATTGCTTGTGGTTATTGTCATTTACATTAATTTATGGTGAATTGATGATGATCAGTCCACGATGATAAATATATGAAGATTTGAGTATGAATAGCCTATGTTTCTACATGTTGTCTTGAAGTCGATTGTGAGATCGGTTGTGTAGACTCTTGATTGTGTTTGAACTGTTGTAGCTACAGTTTTAGGGTGATATAATGGATGAATTTTTTAGGTATAAATCCTTAATGATCAAGTTAAGAAGGGCTTGCATGAATGGATATAGATTCCTTTAGGCTATGAAGTGAAGAGGCTAAGTGTGTGATGTATCTTGAATTGTGATTAGATGAAGCATGATTTAGTCTTGATTTCTTATCTAATTAGCTACTGCCTAATGAGTATATTATTGATGAAATATGAATGATGATCAAACCCTTAGATTCTATACTCTAGCAAATCGATAAGCCTAAATGCCTATGATGTAACCCTAATCTTGAGGGTATGTAATCATTATCTCAATATGGTTAAAGGTATGTTTAGATACTTCCGTAGACTTATATATGTATGAACTATGATCTAAAATCAATGTAAGGGAAGTTAGCTAAGGATCTATGTTATTCTACTTTCCTAATATGTTGATATGTTGTATTATGTTATGGTATAATCTTGTAGTGAATTGTACATGGTTTCTTATATGTTTAAAGTACATTTAGCTACTGCCATATATGTGTTATATTGATGAATAAGGTGTATTGATCAATGATGATCAAAGGGTGAGAAATTGGTAAGAATGCTTAATTCCTCTACTCTTCTACTTCTCTCTATTCTTTATAGAAATGTTGATGAAGCCTTGTATGGCATTGTGTGGTATGGTCCACTTATGGTATCGGTGTTTACTTATTGTCATTATATATGTGTTGACCATGGCCTTGAAGGAAAATTGATGAACTTATGAACATGTACTTAAGATGATACTATGAGAAACTTATGCCTATTTTCCTATTCTAGTTGTGAATTAGGTTGTGTGGCTATTGTATGAGCATGTGTATAATCATGTTAGGGTAAAGTATAGGTGCTGCCATGGATGTGTTAAGATGGTTAATAACCCCTTACCTATGTACGCTTATATGAAAGTGTAAATAGCTAAAGTTTGGAGTATTGATATTAAGGTATGTATTGTCTTGTCTCCTATGCTATTATGTGTTGTGTGCTATGTGCTTGAAGTGTAATGTGGTCTAATAGGGTGGCTGACTTAATAAGTTATTGATAGCCATTATGTGATCATGTTGGTCATTGTACACACACTCTCACTTACATGCATGTTACAAGTAGTAGAAATCATTGTGTCTAAATGAAAGGTAGTTCTCATATTCACTAGTGTCTACTACTATGCATAACAAAGTGATGTTTATGAAAGTATGATTTGTATTCCCTTACTAGGATGACTTGATAGGTGTACTAGTATGGGCAAGGGTATGGAACCTTGTCTATACATTGCACATGTGTATCTTTATAGGATAGTTCCTAGATTTGGTTTTTATGTACATGAAGGATTTATGTATGAACATGTTATGAATATGATGTATGTGATATGATGAAGTATGAATGTGCATAGTGTCTACGTAGGTTTATATGAAAGGATTGCTCATATAGTTATGCCTATAGACTTATGCATTGATATATGAACATGTGTGACATTATGTGTTATGTGAAAGGTTTGCTCACATCTATGTATACACTCACACACATGGATGATCTAGTTAGTGAGAGGGGCCTTGCTAGGGGTGCCCAAGAATGCTCCAAAACTAAATAGGTGCTTGATTATGCTATAAGCATATGAATGATGAATATCCTAAGCCTATGTTTTTATAAATAAAGGTAATGAAGGCTTTTCAATAAAGGGAACTTAGCTTAGCACCAAGAGAACTTGACATTGAGAGGTGTTGACTTTCCTTGGAGGAAGATTCACCATTTGTCCCTTGTTGAGTGTTGATTTCCCTTTGAGGAATACTCACCTATGGACCTACATGAGGTGTTGACTTTCCTTGAGGAAGATTCACTCATGTTTTCTCATGAGGTGAGGCCCCAATTACCAAATGGTATATAGAGGGAATACCTATCTCTTAGTTCCATAAACTATGCTTGCCACATATGATCTAGCAAAGTGAATTCACTTAGGATGCTAGAATATCTGTTAATGTTCTACCTTGGCTAGGTAGGAACACCTTCCTTTGGTGTAAGGCTCTACAACACCAAATTCCATGTTTATCACCCATGGTCTTAGTGTCGGTTAAGGCTATGGTTTCCCTAAATTTAAAATGGACAATGGAAGTAATTAAACAGGATCCTAATTAAGAGAACTTAAGGTAAGTTACTTAGGATAGATGGAAGTAATGAACCCATATAGACACTGCACAAGTGACTCCTTAGGAAGTCTTAGGAAGGTGCCCTAATGCATATGATTATGTATGTGTCCTATATGTATGACATTGTAGTCTTGGTTTGACTAGGTTTATATTGCACTATACTTATATGATGGCATGTTTTGTCTTGTGTAGATGCTATATATGGTCTTCTCTTGTGTTCCTAAGGTGATACATTGCACCAAGTATCCTTAAAGGATTACTTGGAAGACTAATGAATTAAAAGAAAGAATTAATGTTAAGGAGACTGAGTTCACTGTAAAGTGACCTCAAATGGGGATTAAATTCTATAAGTGCTTTTCTATGATGTTTGGCCTTTAATTGTGTTTCTATGAAGTATGTGGATGATATAAATGCTATTGATAAAAGTTTTATGATGATTTACTCAAAATGGCATGAAGTATGATTTCAAAGAAAATGTCCCTTTTAAATGCATGTTTTTGCATGGTTCCATACTTAGTACATTCTTGTGCTAATCCCATTCATCTCTACTTTTTACATAATGTGTAGGTAATGGAATACTTAAAGGAGGTCTATGATTGAGGAGCTTGATAGGTGATTTTCCCAAGCTCAAGGAAAGGAATCCTTAAGTTCAATGATGTCCTGATGTGTACTTATCGTAAAGTCTATTTAGTAATGTATAGCTTTGTATTATGTCTGAAGGGCCTTGTCCTAATGTACTCTAAAGTTATTGAGTCTAAGATGGCAAAGAGACTTAGAGTCTAAATATGTATTATGACTTATATTTTATATATATATGATGTGATGTTTCTAGCATATGATGTGCTATGAAAAGTTTTAAATTTTTCGCTAATTTTACTATGCCAATGCAATGAATGATATGAGAGGCTTGTCTTAGACCTCCGAGAGGTCGACGACACCGGTTACAATCCAAGATTGTATCCTATCTCCTAGGGTATAGTTTCGGGTTGTGACACCTGCACCCCACCGTACTGGCAACCATCGTTAAGTTTTGAGACTGTTCTTTTGGACCACTCTTGAATTTGACTAAGTGTCCATCGACGGAGGCTTCGATGCCCCGTCGATTTACCTACGCCTCGTGGCCTGCAACTGTTTGTGGGCACTGTCTTGTGACAACCTTTTGGCTAAAATGGAAGGGTCCTCTTCAAGGACCATTAGAGTTGTCCTTGGGGAGTCCTACGCGGATATTTTGACCCTAAATATGTTCTATTACTAGTTTGACACCTTTCCAACAATTTTCATCAATTTATGGCTCCTAAAACCCCATGAAATAGTCTAAGGTAGACTAGCACCTCTTTCACAAATCTCCCGACGTCATGTACATTGCTTGACGTGTCCAACATGACGTATAACATTATTTTTTACCTTAAAAAACTGGTAAAACACTTTGACACTCATGTGAGGCTCTAGATTAGGTCTTGGACTTTCGGAGTATTACATTATCTACCCTTAGGAACATTCGTTCCCTAATGACACTAAAATCTTTTATAGGGAAAGGATAGACTCAATACTAGCAGCCCAACAAACAACAACAAATCAAAACATGAGTTACAACTCAAATAAACAAAACAACATGGCATTTAAACATAGCAACTCAAAACATCATTTACCACATATAAGATCTCAACATCACAACATGAGGAATTTCCTTCTGAACAACAACATAAGCTCAACAACACATAAAGAGTCACTTATGCCAAAAAAAATTCAAAACACATAAACATGCTCAATACAACTTAATAAAAGCAACAACCTACCAAATACACAAAATAAGTGCAAATCAAGTAAAAGAGCATTTTTCCCATGACATTATATTATTTATTAATAGCACCAACTAACCTTAATTAGCGAAGATATGAGAATAACAGGACTTCATGTCTGCCTCGGCCTCCCATATTGCTCCCTCAACTAGGTGGTTTCTCCATACCATCTTTACGGAGGACACATCTTTGTTCATCAATTTCTTTACTTGACGGTCAAGGATTTCCACCGAAACCTCTTCATAGGAGAGATTCTGATCCAATTAGACCTTCAATAGGAAGAATGGACTCGGGGTCACCAATGCACTCTTAAGCATGGATACATGGAAAATTGGGTGAAACAAAGCTAGCTCACTAGGTAATATTAACTCATATGTAACCTTTCCAACCTTTTGTAAAATTTCATAGGGACCCACATAACAAGGAATTAACTTTCTTTTCTAGCCAAATCTCGCCACCACATTCATGGGTGAAATTTTCAACACCTTATCAACTTCTACAAATTCTAATTCTCTTATACTATTGTCGGCATAAGAATTTATCTTGCCATAGGCTGTTTGCAATCGGTTCCGTATGAAATGAACTTTCTCCAAGGTCTTATATCAAGTAGAGACAAAGAAGTGAGGACTCACCAAATTCAAACCATCCAATCGAAGATCTATACCTCCTACCATAAAAAGCTTCAAAAAGATCCATGGTTATAGACGAATGGTAACTATTGTTATAAGAGAAATACAGCAAAGGCAAGTGCTCATCTCATTTTACTTTGAAATCTATCACACAAGCTCTAAGCATATCTGTAGCGACCCTAAAGTTAACTAGGTTTATATAGAGTTTCATCACTGCTCTAAAGGCTTATAAATATCTTAATTAACATGTTTGTGAGTTTTGAAGTCAACCCGGTTTAGTTTGAAGTCTAACGTCAAGGGACGACCAAGACGTTCGATGACTAGTCCTTATGTGTTTGCATGTGCGTATGTGTGTGTCATGAGTTTATTATGTCTTTATATGGTTAATAATAATTTTTAAAGGCAGCATGTTGAGTTTGGTAAGGTTTGGAGGTCAAACGTCCAAGAACGTCCAAGACGTTCGAAAGTTAGCCTTTGGACGTCCTTGTGTGTTTGTGTGTGTCTTAGCATGTTTTATGTTTTTGGTTGTGTTGAATTCAATTGGATATGTTCCGAAGACCTATAAGTGAAGTTTTAGGGGTACAAAATTCGGGAATAACTCTACCTAGGACCCACAAGGGGCCTAGAAGAGGATCCCAAACTCGAGGGTGTAGACTGCCTGGCAGTGGCAAACCACGACCCCCAAACGACGGACAGTCGACGAGGAGACGACTCATCGATGGGTGGAATCGATGGTGACATGTATACTTAATGTCTGGGAGTTGCAGACCCAACCAACGGACACCAGTCGACGGTCCGTAGCCCAGTCGACGGTCCGTCGTTGGACAACTGTCAATGGTGCCTGCAATCTGCCTGTTTCACTTTAAGGCTTGGGGTATTTTTGGGAAATTCACCCCAAGTCTTATAAAATAGGATGACGGTTTATTTAGGTGTATTTGGAGATTTTAAGAGTATTTAAGTCATTAAACTCTCATTTAGACCCTAGCGCCTAGATCAAAACCCTTTCCCCCCCAAAGTTTCTCGAAAAACCTCCATAAGAGCTCAGGGTGAACATGGAGCTTGATGATGGATCTTCCATGGAATTTATTCTTCAATTATCTTTGGATTATTCAAATTAGGTATGGGAAGTCTTCATTTAAGTCTTTCTATCACCTTAGATACAATTTCAAAGATGATTTTCAATGAGTTCAAGAAAATGAAAAGTCCAATTTCTACTATGTCATGGATTGTTGCATGAAACGTTTTCAAACATTAAGATATGATATTATTGATGTATAATTGATGTTTTCAATAGAAATATCCATGAACCATTGAACCTCTCAAATCTCTATAAGTTGCTTCAGCATGGGTGAATTGATTATGGCAAATAGTAATGAATTCATGTGTAAATTGTTTAGGGCTATTGGTTTATGTATAGATCATAATTGTATGGTTTATAGGCTGCCTCAATTTGATTATATGAATGTTGGATATTGTGGGATTAGTTGTATATTGAGCTGATTAGATTGAATTGGTGATCATGAATATTGGTAAGAGCCTTTGAGTATTGAGTTTGTTGATTTGGCTATGGATTGAAGTAGTGAGATTAGATTGGTTGTATGCTGCCCTAAATCTCTTGATATTATATAGTATAGTTCTTGTATTATAATGATGATTTTTATGGTCCAATTATGGTGGCGGTGCTTATGTGATATTATTGTGAATAATGTGACCTTGTCGGCATTACATTATGAATTGTGAAACAATAAGGCCTCATCAGCATTACTTTATGAACTATGTTATTAGCATGCATAACTTGGCTATGTGATAATTGTAAATGTCTTGATGACTTGTGTATATATGTTAAGTTAAATCTTGTGTTCTTTTATGTAATAATATGTGATCATGCTAGGCTATAGCTGTGCCTTATATATGTATACATTGAAGTTGAAGTGTGAATCTTCCTAATTGACTATATGAGACTTGTGATTCCTTGACTTGGTAGGCTAGAGCACCCTTGTCTTGTATGTGTATGAGTGACTGATAAATGACCTTGAAATAAGTAAATAAGGTCATTAACTTGGAATCTTTTTGATGAAAGGTTATGATATCCTTGAAGTCGAAAGCAGTAATGGTATTCTTCTTGTGTGAATGGTGGACTTAGGGTTGATTGGCTGTAACGGCATGAAATCGTCCCTAGGAAAGTCATTGAGCTATCCTCTTGACCATTGTAGGTATCCTTAGTGGACCCTCTTTGGTAAGGTATAATGTGATTGGGTTATGAACAAGTTATGGTACCTCTGCATATACTCCTTTATTGAAATAATCTTTGACAACAAAGGCTAGAACCGAGAGATTATGCTAGTGGAGTTGCTCTAAACAAGATGACATTAGAGAACAAAGAAATCCTTCATATTCCTTACCCATGTGCCTAGATGGGATGTGTCCTAGTTCTACCATTGTCAAATAGATCACCCTCTATCGGAGAAGATTCATGACTCCAGATTCCATGCTAGATAGTATGGTTTATGTCGGTTTGCCTATTGTCATCATATGGGATACATTCTAGTGTTGAATGAGAACTATGAAGTTTAGGTAGTGGAATGGGACACTATCTAGACATTGCACAATTAGGCTTTGAAGATGTTAGTGTGTGAGTCCCTAGGTCTTCTCCAAGACCATTATATGAATGTCCTTAAGTGTTGAATGTCTTCTAAATTACTTAATGAATTTAATGATTTAAGTAAAGAATTCTTAATTGAAAAGATATCTATCTAGGGTAGCTTTGAGGATTGTCTAGGTAGGTTGGACAGGGTGTATGTGCCCTCTCTTCTCGTCTTTATTAGGTGCGTCTTAGAGTAAATCTAGGTTGGGGGTTTGATTAATAAAATGGGAATAATATTATCTTAGGTAGTCTAAAGGATCTCTTTGGTGTGTGTGAAGGGATTGTATGGGCGTTCGCTTCATATCTCACTCAAGTGAGCCTTAGAATCACCTTTGGTAGGAGGGTCTCATGTTTATGTGAATTGATGTGATATGTGATGTGTTGGGATAACTTACTTTAGGTAGTCTTAAGGATCATGTAGGTGTGTGTGAAAGGGTTGTATGGGAAGCCGCTTCATGACTTACTTAGATGAGTCTTAGGATAACCTTTAGTAGGGAGTCTATGTGAATATGCTTATGTGTTTGATGTTACTTGAATATGCCTTATATGTGATTATTGACTAGTTTGATGTCTCTTAAAATATTTTATAAAGGTTTTATATCAAAATACCATGAAAGCATGTTTCTATACTAAATGTCCCTTTTTCATGGTTTTTGCATGGCTTCCATACTTTTTTGCATTCAATGGCTAACCCCTTATTTTCCGTTTTTGACTAAAGTGTAGGGAAATTGAAGTATCGATATGCCATGGAGGATGGATATGTTTCTAATGGTTGAAGATGAAGTATTGGTGAGTCCTCATCGATTTGAGGACAATACCCACATGTTCCTTCTTATATCTTAGTCTTTATTTTTATGTCTTGTATGGGATTAGTCCCAAATGTTTGATACTCCAAAGCACAGATGGTTTAATGAGACATTGTAAAGGTTTAATGTTTTAAAGAAAGACTTCGGCTTGCGTATTGATGAAAGAGTTCTTCGTGTGTGAAGAAAGTTTTAAATTATTACACATTTTAGAGTGTATATTATGCGATGATTGATACGAGTGGCTTAAGTGAGAGTTTTCAGAGTCTCATATATCGTGTAGAGACTCAAGAATGCTCTAACTTCTAGGGTGTACTAGTGGGTCGTTACAAGATCCTCAAGGGTTTGAATGGTACGGTCCGCTTGACCATCCGTTTGGTAATTAAAAGTGGTTCTTAACTTTACTCTTGTACCCAACCCTTTTTGAAACGAACTTAAAAATCTTGAAGTAAATTGTGCACCCCTATCCAATATGATGGATAATGGAATACCATGGAGACTCACAATCTGATCTATATAGATCTTTGCATAATCCTCTTTCGAGTAAGTGGACTTAACAGGAATAAAGTGCACGGATTTCTTCGTCCTATCCACCACCACCCATATAGAATCATTTTGCCTTTGAGTTCGAGGCAAACCCACTATAAATTCCATATTAATTTCTTCCCACTTCCATGTGGGAACTTGAATTACTTGAAGTAAACCACCCGACTTTTAATGCTCGACTTTCACGTTTTAGCAATTTGGACACTTTGCAATGAATTACACTACATCCCTTTTCAAGCCATCCCACAAAAATACTTCTCTATGTTCATGATACATCTTATTAGAACCCAGTTGAATCGAATAACGAGAACCATGGGATTCCTCTAGGATCTGATTTCTCAAATCATCCACATTGGGCACACACAACCTCCCTTAGTACCTCAAAACACTATCCCCCCGTAAGGATAATGACTCATTAAGCTTACTAAGAACCAATTCCTTTAACTCCATCAATGATGGATCAAGGTGTTGCTTAGACTTCACCTCAACCACCAAGGACGATTTGGAGTTATGATGAACAATAAAACTACCATTAGGAGAATCTTCCAATCGAACACCCTACCTAGCCAACCTATGAAAATCTCTCAGTAGATCTTTCTTGTTCTCCTCAACATGAGACACACTACCCATGGACATACGACTTAGAGCATCCGCAACCACGTTGGCCTTGCAGGGGTGGTAGAGAACACTCATGTCGTAATCTTTCAACAATTCCAACCATCTTCGTTGTCGGAGATTCAACTATTTTTGGGTAAATCTATATTGAAGACTCTTATGGTCGGTATACACATCAACATGAAAACCATATAAGTAATGTCTCCATATTTTCAAGGCAAACACCACGGACGCTAACTCAAGGTCATGAGTTAGATAGTTCTTCTCATGAACCTTAAGTTGTCTAGAAGCATAAGTTATAACCTTCCTATATTGCATAAGAAAAAACCAAATACCGCTCGGAATGCATCACAATATACCAGAAAACCCTTAGTACCCTACGGTAAAGTCAACATAAGAGCGGTGACAAGCCTATCCTTCAAGGTTTTGAAGCTTCTTTCACATGCCTCCGACCACTCAAATTTCATATTCTTTTGGGTTAAAGGAGTCAAAGGAGATGCAATGGACTCAAAACAATCCACAAATCTCCTATAGTACCCGGCTAGACCCAAGAAACTTCTAATGTCGATCAGAGCCAAAGGTCTAGGCCAATTTCCAACTGCCTTGGTTTTCTTTAGATCAACCTCTACACCCTCACTGGAGATGACATGGCCAATAGACGCCACCGACCTCAACCAAAACTCACCTTTGATATACTTGGCAAACAGTTTGTGTATCTAGGTAGTTTCGGAAAACCCTATTCATTTGGTCCATAAATGCTGCAGGGGCATTAGTCAACCCAAAAGACATCACCCTAAACTCATAGTGACCATATCTTGTTCGAAAGTCCATTTTGATAATATCTTCATCTCTCACCCTAAGTTGGTGATATCCCAACCTTAAGTCAATTTTAGAAAATTATCTTGCCCCTTGGAGTTGATCAAACATGTCGTCAATTAGAGGGAGAGGATACTTATTCTTAATGGTCACCTTATTAAGTTGCGGGTAATCAATACACATCCTAAGTGACCCATCCTTTTTCTTCACAAATAGGATCAGAGCACCCCATGGTGAAATACTAGGTTGGATGAAGCCTTTGGCTAGTAAATCCTTGAGTTGATCCTTCAACTCTTTCAATTTGGTTGGAGCCATCCGATAATGAGGAATTGAAATGGGATTTGTATCCGGTAGCAAGTCAATATAAAAATCAATTTCCCGTTCGGTAGGAATTCCAGAAGATCATTAGGAAAGACCTCCGTAAATTCCCTCACCTGGGACTAACTCAATGGGAGGAACTTCGGAGTCTAAATCTTTGACTCTCATAATATGGTATAAACACCCTTTAGAGATGATCTTACAAGCTTTTAGACAAGAAATGATACGACCTCTAGGAATAGAACTTCCCACCTTCCACTCTAAGATGTGTTCATTAGAAAAATTAAACTTTAGGAATATTGTCCTACAATCAATTGAAGCAAAATAAGCATGCAACCAATGCATTCCCAAAAGTACATCAAAATCGACCATATCAAGTTCTACTAATTCAATATGGGTAACTCTATTGGGCAACATTATAGGAAAATTTCTATATATTCTCTTTGAAACCAACGAATCACCTACTCGCATAGTGACCATAATGTAACAACCTGAAAATGACTATGCTAAGTAATGCTTAAACGTACTTAGAATGTATGGATTAGACCCGTTTCACATGGCTTGTTGCGCCTGGAACCAGACCTCATAAAATATGCACTAGCCAAGACAACCAACTTGGTGAGTTATTTGAGCTAGGCAAGGTGAGAACCAACCATGTAGGTCACCCGAATTGAAGAGATTCACCCGGATGAGTTTTACCAGACTTAAAAGGGGTAATCTTATGTTTGGAGGGTCTAGGGGTAAAATAATCTTTTCCAAGCTAGAGGTAGTATTGTAATTACCCTAAATATTTAATTAGTTAATTAATTAATTAATTAATTTAAAGAGGAGGGGCAATTCGGGTAGGGTTGGCCAAAATTGACCCTTTTTCACAAGTTAGGCTTCACCCGGGTTCGATCCTTGGTGGAAGGGACATTTAGGTGGATTAAATTTATGATTATAATCTGATTTTGTAGGGGATTGGTGGTATTTCGCTTACCCTTTGGAAAAAATCAGATTTTTAAACAATTAAGAGAAGTCCTAATTTGACTAAGTCTCCACCTAATCTCCTAATCCTAAGCTAACTCATTCTCACGTCTCTCTATACTCTCACCTTATTTACACACTCAACTTTCTGTAAAACAAGAGAACAGAACCAAAAAAAATATAAAGTTCATCATGAACTTGAACGCTCAAACTCAAAAAGCAAAATAAGCTTCAAAACGAAAAGCAAAAATCAAGTTCTCTACGGATTGTGCTTGTGATTTTGGTGGTGATACGTTGCCTTAGTGGGGGGGGGGGGGTTTGGCAGCACGTAAGAACACCTTTGAACAACTTCAGGTATGGATTTTCTTCCCTCTTTTTCCCTTTCCCAAGAGACCCCTAAGGTTCAGACAATTCAAAATCAAAAACTAAGGTTGTCCCCTTTGCATGCCCCTGTCATTAGATCCTTTGAAAGATTCAAGTATGCGTTTGTATGACTTCTGCTAGATGATTATAGGGCTAGTTGTGATTACGTGTTTGAATGTGTATTCGGAATTATGTAGAAATTAAAGAAGTGTTTCCAAAAATGTGTGATATGTTAACTTGTGGGTGCACGTGTGTACTATGATTTTGGTCTCGGCTTGAAGCATGAATTTTGACATGTTAAATTGTTGTATTTTACCTATATGAATATGTTAAAAACATGATGTTAATATAAGTTCAAAATTGCTGAACTAAATGAAAATTCTTGATTGAAAGTAACCTTGAAGATGCACCTAAAGATCTCCCTAAAAACTACTCGAAATGTCTTAATGTTTAACGTGAAAGAGGGTGAGAATATGGACTGCAAAAAGGTGATCAAATTTCCGAAAGTAACCATGAAAACTCACCTAAAGATGCACTAGATGCTACACGAAAATTGTCCTAAATCTATCATTTAAAAGTTGAGAAAAAGGGCTGCAAAAAGGGTGAACAAATTTCCAGCATTATGGAAATTTGTTTTCGGCAGCTTACTGTAAAAAATGTTACTTTTAAAAATATTTTTAAAATGCATGAGGTCAGTGGGGATTGAACCCAAGACCTCACCATATATAAGTTATAAAAAAATTAAATAATAAAGTGAGGTAAGGGGGATTCGAAATGGGGTAAAGCTCAAGTGAAAAGTTAGGAGAAAAATGAAAAAAAATGATGTGAGGCGTGTGGTGTTCGAACCCACAACCTCTTGGACGGATGAAGGAGAGAGGAGAAAAATGAAATAAAGAAATATTAAAAATGAGGTATGTGGAATTCGTACCCACAACCTCTTGACCGTATGAGAAAGTAAGGAGAAAATGCAATTAAAAATAAGGTGAGGTTGTGGGGGTTCGATCCCACACCCTCTTAGTCTAAACGAATGAATCAAGTAAAGAAAGAAAAAGAAAAGAATGTGGGAGTGGGGATTCGATCTTGGGTCCTCCAGGCCGAAATGTTTAAGACAAAAATCAAGAAAAGAAAGAAAGGAAGTGCAGGTGTGGGGAATGGATCTCGGGTTCCCTTGACAACACTTTCATGTCAACAAAAATTATAAAGAATTGAAATAGGGTTCCCTTGCCCAATTCCGTATTGACACTTAAGTCTTACGTGATTAAATAATTAATGAATCACTTAAATGAACTATGAATGAAGTCTCATGGCTTGTGTGTGTGGACTTATAAGTCCAGCATACGTTTATAAAGTAAGTGAACCTAAGATGTTATGTAAGGAATGATGTAACCCCCAGAAGGGTTAAGTAAGAGTGTGAAACACACTAAAAGGCCAAGTACATTGGAATATGATGAAACGAACATTCACATAAAAAGGGGTGAGTAGTTATGAAGGGCAAATATGCTAAGACTAATGCTCAGCCTAGGCCTAATCCCCAGAATGCTACTGCAGCTGAGCCTCCTAAGAGGAATAGATTCTACGCCTTGAAGGGCATGGAGGAGCAGGAGAAGTCTGCTGATGTGGTCACAGGTATGCTGCAAGTTTTCTCAACCTCTGTTTATGCTTTACTTGATCCAGGGTCTACTCTTTATTTTGTGACTCCCTTGCTTGCTCTTACTTTTGAAACACTACCGGAGGTTTTGCATGATCCTATTGTAGTTAGTACTCCCTTAAGAGAAAATGTGAGAGCTTATAGGGTTCTTAAAGACTGCCCAATAGTAGTATGTGGTAAGACTATATGTGCAGACCTTGTTGAGTTACCCATGAATGACTTCGATGTTATACTTGGTATGGACTGGCTCCATAAATTTTATGCCTCTATGGATTATCATAGTAGGGTTGTGAGATTCCGTTTCCCTAATGAATTAGAGCTGGTGTGGGAGGGGTACAATTCGAGTCGTTCAAGTCCCTTGATTTCGAACCTAAAAGCTAATAAAATGATGTCCAAGGTATTGTTATGTCATCTTGTGAGTGTCAATGATCTAGATCATGACATTCCTTCCATAGAATCTGTGCCTGTAGTGAATGAGTTCCAAGATGTTTTCCCCGATGATTTTCCTAGAGTCCCTCCCCCTCGAGAGATTGATTTTGGTATCGACCTAGATCCCGATACCAAACCGATTTCAATTCCTCCCTACAGAATAGCTCCAGCAAAAGTCAAAGAGTTGAAGCTGCAGTTAAAAGATCTCACAGATAAGGGCTTCATCCAGTCGAGCATATCCTCTTGGGGCGCTCTAGTGCTGTTTGTGAAAAAGAAGGATGGAACCCTTAGGATGTGTATCGATTATCGGCAGCTCAACAAAGTCACTATAAAGAACAGGTATCCACTTCGCAGAATAGATGACTTATTCGATCAGCTCCAAGGGTCTAGTTTCTTCTTTAAGATTGATCTTTGTTCCGGGTATCATCTGCTTAGGGTTAGGGATGAAGATATCCCAAAGACAACCTTTCGTACCCGTTATGGTTATTATGAGTTCTTAGTCATGTCATTTGGTATCACTAATGCACCAGCTATATTTATGGACCTCATGAACCGAGTCTTCCGTGAATACCTTGATTCTTTCGTCATAGTATTCATTGATGACATCCTCATCTACTCTAAGACCAAGGAAGAGCATGAACATCATTTGAGCCTAACCTTGCAGGTACTTAGACAACATCAGTAGTATGCAAAATTTAGCAAGTGTGAATTGTTAGATGAGTGACCTTCCTGGGTCATGTTGTGTCCGATCAGGGTGTGGAGGTGGACCCAGGAAGACGGAGGCTCTTAAGAACTGGTCAAGACCTCTTACTCCCACCGATATCTGTAACTTTCTCGGATTGGCTGGTTACTACTGCAGGTTCGTGTAGGTTTTTTCTTCCATTGCTGCTACACTGACAACTTTGACTAAGAAGAAAGCCAAGTTCGAATGGATGGAGACTTGTGAGAAGAGTTTCCAGGAGCTCAAGGACACATTCACTTCAGCCACAGTGCTTACGTTACCTAAATGTAGTGAAAATTACACTGTTTATTATGATGCATCTAGGGTTGGTTTGGGTTGTGTTCTTATGCAGGGTGGTAAGGTGATAGCCTGTGCGTCCAGATAGCTCAAGGTTCATGAAAAGAAATATCCCACTCATGACCTGGAGTTGGCAGCTGTGGTGTTTGCATTGAAGCTGTGGAGGCATTACTTGTACGGAGTGCACGTGGATGTGTTCACAGACCACAAGAATCTCCAGTACGTGTTCACACAGAGGGAGTTGAATCTACGTCAGCGGAGATGGTTGGAGCTGTTGAAGGACTATGATATGAGTGTTCACTACCATCCAGGGAAAGCAAATGTTGTAGCTGATGCTTTGAGCAGGTTGAGCATGGGGAGTATAGCCCATATTGATGATGGGAAGAAGGAGTTGGTGAAGGATGTACACAGACTGTCCAGACTAGGTGTGCGGTTGATGGCTTCTACTAGCAGGGGTGTTTCTGTTCATCTTAGTTCTGAATTATCATTGGTAGTTGAAGTCAAGAAGGGTCAGCATCTTGATCCTGTTTTGATGGAGTTGAAGGACTCAGTGAGTATAAAGATGAATGAGTCATTTGCTTTGGGAGGTGACGGCATACTTAGGTACCAGGACAGGCTGTGTGTACCAGATGTGGATGATTGCAGACCAATATTGTTGCAGAGGAGCATGGTTCCAGGTATTCGATACATCCAGGTTCCACCAAGATGTATCATGACCTCAAGAAGATCTATTGGTGGGATGGCATGAAGAATAACATTGCTGAGTATGTGGCCAAGTGTTCCAATTGTCAGCAGGTTAAGGTGGAGCACCTTAACCTTGTTGTCTCACTCAGATAATTGAGATTCTGACTTGGAAGTGGGAGGCCATTAACATGGACTTCGTGGTTGGTCTTCCGAGGACTAGGAGACAACATGACTCCATATGAGTAATTGTGGACAGGATGACTAAGTCTTACCACTTTATCCCTGTGAAGTCTACTTATAGGGCCGAGGATTATGCGAGATTCTACATTGATGAGATTGTGAGGTGGCATGGGATTCCTTTGTCTATCATTTTAGATAGAGGAGCTCAGTTCACTTTGCATTTCTGGAGATCCTTCCAGAAGAGCTTAGGCACGCAGGTAATGCTCAGTACTGCCTTCCATCTTCAGACAGATGGGCAGGCAGAGCGCACCATTCAGACATTGGAGGACATGTTGAGAGCGTGCGTGATCGACTTCAAAGGTAGTTGGGACAACCATCTTCCATTGATAGAGTTCTTATATAATAACAACTATCACTCCAGTATTGGGATGTCACCGTTTGAGGTACTGTATGGTAGGAGGTGTAGGTCTCCAGTTGGGTGGTTCGAGGTTGGAAATTCATCCATTTTGGGTCCACAGATCATTTATGAGGCCTTAAAGAAGGTCAGAGTAATTAGGGACAGGTTGGCTACTGGTTACCGTCAGCAGAAGTCTTATGCAGATAACAGGAAACGGCCCTTAGAGTTTGATGTTGGTGACCAGGTCTACTTGAAGATATCACCCATGAAGGGGGTGGTGAGGTTTGGCAGGAAGGGAAAGTTGAGTCCGAGGTAGGTTGGGCCATACGAGATTCTACAGCGTGTGGGTGAGGTGACCTATGAGTTGGCATTGCCTGCGGAGCTAGCTTCTGTTCATCCAGTCTTTCATGTACTATGTTAAAGAAGTGCCTTGGTGATCCAGCATCGATTCTTCCTGTTGATGGTTTAGGGGTTGAAGAAGACTTGTCGCATGAGGAGGTTCTTGTTGAGATTTTAGACAGGCAGGTAAAGTAAATGAGAAACAAAGAGGTTGCGACAGTGAAGGTATTGTAGAGGAACCATCTTGTTGAGGGTGCTACGTGGGAGGCCGAGATCGATATGAGGTCCCGCTATCCTCATCTTTTCATCTCTTGAGGTTAGACTCCTTACTCTTAAGTCTAAGTTTCCTTGTCTTCTCTACTCTTTGCTGATATTGCTTGACTGTGTAAAGTACTTATGTTATGATATGATTGGCATTGTACGAGATAATTAGAAGTGTCATTCGGGGACGAATGTTCCTAAGGGGGGATAATGTAACAACCTGAAAATGACAATGCTAAGTAATGCTTAAACGTATATAGAATGCATGGATTAGACCGGGTTCACACGACTTGTTTCGCGTAGAACCAGACCTCATAACCTATGCACTAGCCAAGCCAACCAACTTGGTCAGTTAGTTGAGCTAGGCAAGGTGAGAACCAACCATGTAGGGCACCCGAATTGAAGAGATTCACCTGGATGAGTTTTACTGGACTTAAAAGGGGTAATCTTAAGTTTGGAGGGTCTAGGGGTAAAATGGTCTTTTTCCAAGATAGGGGTAGTATTTTAATTACCTAAATATTTAAGTAGTTAATTAATTAATCAATTATTTAAAGAGGAGGGGCAATTCAGGTAGGGTTGGCCGAAATAGACCCTTTTTCGCAGGTTAGGCTTCACCCGGGTTCGAGCCTTGGTGGAAGCGGCATTTAGTTCGATTAAATTGATGATTATAATCTGATTTTGTAGGGGCTTGGTGGTCATTTTGCTTACCCTTTGAAAAAAAAACAAATTTTTAAACAATTAAGAGAAGTCCTAATTTGACTAAGCCTCCACCTAATCTCCTAATCGTAAGCTAACTCATTCTCACGTCTCTCTCTACTCTCAACTTATTTACACACAACTTTCTGTAAAACAAGAGAACAGAAAAAATAATTAAAGTTCATCAAGAACTTGAACGCTCAAACTCAAAAAGCAAAATAAGCTTCAAAACGAAAAGCAAAAACCATGTTCTCTACGGATTGTGCTTGTGATTTTGGTGTGAGACGTTGGATTAGTGGGGGGATTTTGGCAGAACGTAAGAACATCTTTGAACGACTTCAGGTATGGGTTTTCTTCCCTCTTGGTCCCTTTCCCAAAAGACCCCTAAGGTTCAGACTACTCACAATTAAAAACTAAGGTTGTCCCCGTTGCATGCCCCTGTCATTAGATCCTTTGAAAGATTCAAGTTTGCGTTGGTATGACTTCTGGTAGATGATTTTAGGGCTGGTTGTCATTACGTGTTTGAATGTGTATTCGGAATTATGTAGAAAATAAAGAAGTATTTCCGAAAATGTGTGATATGTTAACTTGTGGGTGCACGTGTGTACTATGATTTTGGTCTCGGCTTGAAGCATGAATTTTGACATGCTAAATTGTTGTATTTTATGTGTATGAATATGTTAAAAATGTGTTGTTCATATAAGTTCAAAATTGCTGAATTAAATGAAAATTCTTGATTGAAAGTAACCTTGAAGATGCACCTAAAGATCTCCCTAAAAACTACTCGAAATGTCTTAATGTTTAACGTGAAAGAGGGCGAGAAAATGGACTGCAAAAGGTGATCAAATTTTCGAGAGTAACCATGAAAACTCACATAAATATGCACCAGATGCTACACGAAAATTGTCCTAAATCTAACATTTAAAAGTTGAGAAAAAGGTCTGCAAAAAGGGTGAACAAATTTCAAGCATTCTGGAAATTTGTTTTCGGCAGCTTATTGTTAGAAATGTTACTTTTAAAAATATTTTTAAAATGCATGAGGTCAGTAGGGATTGAACCCAAGACCTCACCATATACAAGTTATAAAAAAAATTAAATAATAAAGTAAGGTAAGGGGGATTCGAAATGGGGTAAAGCTCAAGTGAAAAGTTAGGAGAAAAATGAAAGAAAATGAAGTGAGGCGTGTGGGGTTCGAACCCACAACCTCTTGGACGGATGAAGCAGAGAGGTGAAAAATGAAATAAAGAAATAATAAAAATGAGGTATGTGGGATTCGAACCCACAACCTTTTGGCCGAATGAGAAAGTAAGGAGAAAATGCAATTAAAAATAAGGTGAGGTTGTGGGGGTTCGATCCCACACTCTCTTTGTCTAAACGAATGAATCAACTAAAGAAAGTAAAAGAAAAGAATGTGGGAGTGGGGATTCGATCTTGGGTCCCCCAGGCCGAAATGTTTAAGACAAAAATCAAGAAAAGAGAGAAAGGAAGTGTCGGTGTGGGGAATAGATCTCGGGTTCCCTAGCTAAGACTTTCATGTCAACAAATATTATAAAGAAAACTAACTAAGTGTTATACAAGGGATTTGAAATAGGGTTCCCTTGCCCAATTCCGTATTGACACATAAGTCTTACATGATTAAATAATTAGTGAATGCTGCCTATAGGAATCAAAATTGAGACATTGGCATACTTACAAGATGCATAAGTCTTGTTCCACATAATCCTGGGTAACATGAATCACTTAAATGAAATATGAATGAAGCCGCATGGCTTGTGTGTGTGGACTCATATGTTTATAAAGTAAGTGAGCCTAAGATGTTATGTAAGGAATGATGTAACCCCAGAAGGGTTAAGTAAGAGTGTGAAACACACTAAAAGGCTAAGTTCATTGTCATATGATGAAATGAACATTCACGTAAAAAGGGGTGAGTAGTTATGGAGGGCAAATGTGCTAAGAATAATGAATGTGGTGACAACATGATAAGAGGCTAATGTGAAATATGAGAGCAATCTCAAATGAGCGTATGTAAATTTTACCAAAACGTACTCACCTATGAGAGTGTAAAGTTAATAAAGAGACCAGTCTCTATGAAAACTCTAATGAAAGTATTAAAGTTAATGCATACTTAATACTAATGATGAGATGAGAAATCATCTAATGAGCAATGATTCCCTCATGCTAGAAGCCAGCTTCTATGATGTATGAGATGAATGTAATGAAACTTTATACTGAGCACCGATAGGCTAGCTATTAGTGGCGATTCCTTCTTTCGGGAAGGAAGAGGTTCGTGTAATTCTCATGAGATGAGACTGTCCGTCCAGACGGGTATGGGTCTCCTTATATCTCCTAGTCTTTGAACCTATGCAGCCAACATAGGGATCTAGCAGGGTTCAATTCCCTATATACTCTAGCATGTTTTGGTTTCACTTTGGCCGGTGATTCCACCTCTTTTTGGTGTGGGGTAGACACAGGATTTCGTGGAGCTCACATGATCTATGTCAGTTAAAGTTAAAGTTCCCAAAGAAAGAATGAGGCCAGCCTCATGTAATGCACACAATGAAATGAACGATATCAAAGGTGTTTGGGTAGGATATTCAAGAGGTGAACTAGACTTATGTAATGACACTAGGTAATTCTTAGTCATTACACAGTGAACCCAATGAGAGTCTTAAACTACATCCTAGGTATAGCTAGTGTTTACACTAGCCTATGAATAAAAAGAAATGAAGTACGTATGAACGAATGAAGCAGACTTTGTGTTTGCTAAAGAAGGCTCCCTAGTTGAGGTCCCAAATGTTGAGCCCTCATTTTGGGAAGTCCTAATGTTAAGTCCATGATTCCAAGGTCTCATGGCTTATGAATGAATGAAATGAAATATGATATGTGCTATATGCAATATGTTATGTGCTATATGCAATATGTTATGTGATGTGTGCAATATGATACGTATGATGATGCATGTTACTCTCATGGCATGACTTTCCTAATCCGATTTTGGCAAGTCCACTGACTTGGCTTTCCATAACTCATATCGTTAGGAGAGAGCTATTCAAAATCATGCATGTCCGTGGTGTGTTCTTGCATATACCCATACTTAGTACAATTGTATACTAATTCCATACATTTATCTACTTTTAGGTTCATGTGCAGCTAGACGTTAGAGCTTACGAGTCGACGTAGAAGCTATCCGGACGTGGAGCTTTCATATGGATTTGGTAGGCCCTCATACTTTCGAGGATGATTACTGGTTGATTCTAGCGTAGACGTAGGAATGAGTTAGTGGAGTATGTTCCACTAGCGTTTCTTTCGTATTTATTTTTAGACGTTGTATTGGTGCCATTTTGGCAACTCTATATTTATAACTATATCATTCATTTGATTATCTTGATTTAGATGGTTGTTGTGAACGCTTATGAGTTTACGTAGATAGTATTATGCGAGATCAATGTTTTTCAATATAAAGTTTAAGTAAACAAAAGTTCAAATTTTCCGCTAAAATTAACCTAGATGACGTAACGATGACGTATGTAGGCTTGTCTGCGACCTCTGAGAGGACAATGACGCTGGTCTCGTCTGGGGTCTAGATTCCGATCGTGACACATAAAAAGTTCATTCAAGATATCGGGCAAAATGTCAAACTATCTAATTACCAAAGGAGTAACAAATGAAAAGGTAGCATCCGAATCAAGTAAAGTGTAAACATTTAAAGGGAAGACTTGTAACATACATCTCACCACATCGGGAGAACTCTCTTATTTACCTCTAGAACGGAGAGCATAAAAGAGATTCTTTCTCGTAGCATCAACATTTGAATCGCTTTCTTTCCCACTCCACTTGTATTTCTCCTTCACATTAGGGCAATCTATAACTTTGTGACAACTTTTACCACACCCGAAACAATTGTTCATCCCAACTAGTCATTCACCCATGTGTTTCTTTCCACACTTTCCACAAGTAGGCTTCTTTCTTGGTGAACTAGTACCTCTTACATTCACGAGCCTTAGGAAATTTGGAAGGGACTTGATTGGAGAAACTCTTTTTAAATATAGGCTTATCTTGAATTTCCAACCTTCCGTTTGAAGAACCACTTTCAAAAGACTTGGCCTTCCTATCTTCTCTATCCTTCCTCCTTAGTCTACTTTCTTCCACTTGTTGAGAATGAACCATTAGATGAGAAATATTCATATTATCATAAAGCATATACGAACGACATTCTTCCACCAAGTCATCAGACACTCCCGTAAGAAAATGACTCATCTCATCCTTGACGAAGGTTCATAAATTCTTCCACCTTAGCTTCCCTCAACTCTCTAGGAAAAAAGTGATCAAGGAAAGTCATCTTGAAGATCTCTCAAGTCACCGTAAAACCTCTTAGCACCCTATTGTCTCTCCATTAGGTGTACCAAGTTTGCGCCACATCTTTGAGTTGACAGGCAGCCAACTCGGCCTTTTCACCCATAGTCACTCCCATAGAAAATAGGATCTTATAGACCTCATCTAGTAAACCTTGAGAGTCTTCATCCACTTTTGACCCGAAGAACATAGGAGGGTTCATCCTAGTAAAGTCTCTCAAACGAGATGCCATAGTGCTAGCATGATAAGGCACACGGGGTCCAACTTCCGTATTCACTTGGGCCGTCATGACTTGGACTTGATAAGTGACGACATAGGCTTGCGAAGTCATGGCTTGGTCCAAATTGAGAAAATCTTCCCTTATCTCTCAATCGGTCATCGGTGGAGGAACAACCAGAAATTGATCACCCATAGCAACTTCTTCAAGTGGAGGGACTTGATTTTCTTGCGGAGGAGCTTGGTTGTCATGAGCCCCCGCATTAGCAATCCCTTCCTCCTCTCTTCGTCTAGCTGCTTTTCAAGTATTCATACTTATAACCACAATAAGAGGTTTAGATGAAAGTAACACATAAAGTAGACTCTAGAGGCACGACATAGGATTACAAGAAGATGAGAATTTCCTAAGCATCATATAACCTCTCATTCGTAAGTGTGGCGCGCTTAATAATTATGAATAAAAATCTACATAGACATGGTTTAGTGAGACACCCATCCTAAATATATTCAACCTCACGCTCTGATACCAAGCTTGTCACATCCGGGGAGCACCCCCTAGACAGAACCGGCATCGTCATCCTCGAAGAGGATTTAGACTAGTCTCTTAGTATTTGTCATAACATATCATAGGTTAAATTGCGGAAAACTTAAAAATTTTCATCTACTTGTATAATGAGGTTTACATAGACCTCTCGCTTACACAAAATATATACATAGGGAGTTTACATAGACTCCTCACATAGGAAGCACTACATATGCTTCTAATTGTATTTCACATACATAATATAGCAATACAATCTCATAGGAAGTCTAGGATACGTCTCATATTAAACCATATAAAATGAGTACAATATTGGGCATAGACCATACTTTATTACAATAGAAGCCACATATTGGCATATATAATAATAGTCGTCAAATGAAATATAATGAACTCAATTGTCTTTAAGACTAAACAACACCCAATAGGTAGATAGTGGCATCGTCCTCGGAAAGTGTGGACCTACCAAACTTGGAGAATGAGAGTCCAATTATCTTCAATAGCCCTCTAAAATCTCAACGGTCAGAACCTACATAATTGTAGAAGACATAGAGAATATGAGTTATTGCACCACTTGTACTAAGTATGGAAACATGCACATAAAACATTTGAAAGAATGCATAAGAAAAGGGACATTTACTTTAGAAAACATGATAAGTCATTTGAAAGTCTTTAATGCACATTCAAGAACCCATATAAGCCGATAATCATATATTCATTAAGACAAGATCATATATAGCACAAGACCTATCTCATCAATGTATAACTAAGTCAACATGTACATTCGCATACTTGAGCACACAGTCTAAACAACTCTAATATAATCTATACAACAAGGCACACATAAGAGTTCAGAACATTACATCATACACAAGACCCTTTACTCATAACCCAACATCAAGTCTACATTTGCAATGACAAAGCAAAGCCCCATAACCTTGCTTCAGCCAAGTAAACCAAACAAAAGATCACAAGCAATGTCTAACATCACATAACATGGCATTAAGATTAGTCATCATCATATTTAGCAATATAGACCATTAGCATGTTCATAAGTGAAACTAACATCATATAGGATCATCCACATGTAAAGCCAACATATGTATAACAATACTTTATATAACATATAAATGACCTCCTAGGACTTCCCTCAAGGCCAACTAATGCAATGTATAGGTAGAGTCCTATACCCCTACCTAGACTAAGTCAAACACCTTAAGTCACCCTAGTTAGTGTTCACTTCATTAATTCATTTTAATTTCGGAAACACTTGCCTTAACTGACATAGACCACGAGAGCTAAGTGTGGAATCCGGTGTCATGAAACCCTACACCAAAATAAGGTGGACTACTTGCCAAGGTAGTACATAAACATGACATAACATTCTATGTGTATCCACCAGCTAGTATTCCTATGGGGGAAACATAGTTCAAGAACTAGGAGATATACTTGGGACCCTCTTTATGCACATTGCATTATAGTCTCCAATCTCATGAGTACAATAGTGAACATACCTCCTCTACTTGGGAAAGGACACTCCTCAATACTAGTTCACTCGGTGCTAAGCTAGAGTCCCTTTTTGAGATGTCTTTAAGCCTTTATTATTCATCATAACTTAGTTTCGGTCATAGGTGACTAACCCCTTGTATATCATAATCATTAGCTCAATAGGAATTGCATGATAACATCCTTTCAAGACAACCCTTACATGTTAGATCAACACATCACCATCATCATATCATAATAAGGCACATAAGCAATTGATAACCAACCTTATACCATTACATCTTAAGCATAATCTCACAATCACATAATCAAGACATTTCAATTTCATCATTATACCAACACCTACCTAATTCAGTCACAAGACATGCTTTAATTGAACTTCATCACCAAGTAAAAGTCATCACAATTAAGGTAAAGGTTCAAGATCACAAAGTCTTACCCAGTTTTCTTCAAAAGCCATCATCATTGTCTTACCCTCAACCAATCCAATTTCATCCATAAATAGGTATAACAAAATCATACAATAGTAATTAACACAATAACTAACTTAATTGTATCAATACTAATCAATTCAACATGAGTTCATCACGTAAAATTTTGTAATTTGGGTCAATTCATGATCTATTCCACACACTAGGTTAATTCATCAAGAACCAATGTAGTTGAACAATAATACAGCATAATATAATCATAATAATCAAAGGAAAACATAAACAATACAATTTAGAAGATCAAATTCGTATTAGGAAGAAACCCATTGTAACACCCCGTATTCTACGTGTACTAGTTCTATTTTAATAATGCTTATAAACTGCCTTGTGGTATAGTTATGGATTTGGTTTCCTATGCAATTAGTGGTAATATTTAAAGTGAACTGTCCAGAGATTTTGATGCGACCCTATTAAGTTGATGTTGATGGAAATATTTACACTTGAGATGACAAGGTGGTATTTGAGTCTAAAGTATAAAGTGGCATAGTGTATATAAGTTCTAAGTTATGTTAAAGTTATTAAGGTCTAGAAATTTAACAAAATATTGAGGTGCTTGCTTGACTTCACTAAGCTAGTAAGTGACAAGTAGGTGCATCACCTACTTTGACTTATTGACCAGCCCA
The DNA here is from genome assembly GCA_016801875.1 of Solanum sitiens. Lineage (NCBI taxonomy): Eukaryota > Viridiplantae > Streptophyta > Magnoliopsida > Solanales > Solanaceae > Solanum > Solanum sitiens. Next base: position 177,901 of record JABWTJ010000827.1, on the reverse strand, counting down.
AAGGACCAAGTATGTGCATCACCTACTAAGACTCTTTGACTGTGTTATTGGGCCAAGTACACTACACCTATTTGCATTAATTTAGCCCAAGTTGAATGGAAGAATAAGGGGGAAATGGACAACCAAGGCCCAATCTTCTCAAGCCCACAAGAAATAATTTTAATGGAAAACTAGATGCATCACCTACTTAAAGGTGTGGCCCAAATTAAAGACACATGTTGGCTGCAAATGAAGAATGAGAAAGGTGGCAAAAGGGCAATGTTATTAAGTCCAAAAAAAGTCCTAATGAAAAGTCCAAGTGGGTGGGTCACCTACTTGGCATATTATGGCCCAAAATGAGTGATAAAGTCGTCCAAAGCAGGTCCCTTTAAAAGAGATTGATATCAACTTTTCCCAACCATTTTTACTTTGACAAAATATCTGATTACTAGAGCTTTCTCTCTTCTCTCTCTTAGATTCATACAACAGCCATTAAATACCATTAGGGTTCTTAAATAATAGGTATTTCAAGCTATTGGAAGGTATAATTTAAGACAAGTTAAGGAGGACAACCTTTACCTTGAAGAATCCAAGTCTTATCAAGTGGTAGTCATGTCCAGCAAGGTAAGCTACTGCAATTTTCTCCCTCTTGTGCTTGAGTTAATTAAGACACTTGGTATGTATTAGTGAGTTGGAAATTGTTACTCTTACATGGTGAATATTGGGGAGGATGTTCTGGTGATTAGTGCATGTTGGGACAGCTATGGAGGGGAGTCCTCTTTAAATTAAGTTATGAGCTTGTTTGAGCACTTTAAAAGTAAAGTTAGCTCTTCAAGTGTTGGTGATCAGAAACCACGATTCATATTGCTTCTATTACATTATTATGTTCAAAGATTGTTTTATGTATGTTATGATAAGGGATGTGACTGGATGTGCGGGGAAGTTATGGATAATATAAAGGACTTAAATATTGTAGGGAATTCTGGGGAGGACCTGATGCGAAGGTTGTACAGTATATATACGTGATTAAAGGGATAGGGAAGAAAAGAAAACACTCACTAGATAGATTGCAGCTTACTGCTTCGTTACTATTTGGGTGTGATCAAGTGGCTCAAATTGATTAATTAGCTGCTAATACTAGTCTTATGACTTATTTTATTGTAGTTAGTGATCAGAAGATAAGGAGCTTAAGTCATACGATTTGAATTGTATAGCAAGGTATGTAAGGCTATTTGATTTCCTATTTCTTTGGCATGAATCCAAAACTTGCATTACAAAAAGTAAGCTTTCTAAGTGCCCTTGGTAGTGACTGATCCATAGTTGCAGCTCCTACTCCCTATAGCATTGAAGTGGGTACTCTAATATGAGTTTGTTACTAAATGTGTGTGTGTTTACTCTACCAAGTGTTAGCATGCAAGGTTTAAACTTGTTTGATTATCAAAGTACCCCTAGCACGTATTTCCCTCATATAAGTCAAAGTAATCCTAGATTACACATGGTACATATGTTTATAGGATGTATATACGATCTGCCCCTATCTTGCCAATTTGCTTCAATTGTTTATAGATATGTCATCTTGTCACATGTTCATATATTCCCTTTCTTTGTTATTAATCTCATTGTGTTAGACTGTAATGTTACCTCACATAATCACTACTTTCTCAATTGTATGTTTATGTGTACTTACTTGGAATATGTATCCGTCCTTAAGTTTAATCTGCTCACATTCCCCTCTTGGTTCCACATGCATGAACACCTTGTATTTGTATCATATAGAGTTCAAATCTCTTGGCTGAATGTTAAATTGTCTTCACTGGATGTGCTTCAATTTGATATGTCAAAATGCTTACCGAGTCATATAAGCTCCTAAGTACTACGTTCAATTCACATATCCTTTCCATGTCATTGTTATTATCGTAAGTCCATATTCATATGTCTTCTACTACTGGTCCGTATTTCCAAATCAAAACAAGGATTATGACCACCAAAACAACAATCACAAACAAGTTATGAACATCAAAAAGAACAATCTCAAAAGAGTTATGATTATCTAAAGAACAATCCCACAAGAGTTATGAACTGATAAACAACAACCTCAAAGATGAAAGAATCTAAACGTAATCTGTATGATTATGGGTGGCAGCTCAGGGGCAAAAGCCTAGCATGGGCCGATCCCAATTGGTATGGAAGGGTGGCAGCTCAGGGGCGAAAGCCTAGCATGGGCCGATCCCAATTTGTGGAATTATGAGGACAGCATCCCAGGGGTTAAAATGCCTAGCATGGGTCATCCTCTTCTACCACTGATCAGCTGGTCATTTGTATCACAAGCCCAACAAATATTATAACATACAAAGAAGGTAAAGAAAAGAATGTAGCTTACTTGATCCCACAAGAGTAAGCAAAGGTGGTCTTCTCTCCTAATCTATACACTCATATGTTGCTACTTGATTTCATTTGTGCCTTGTATTACATATACTTTTTGCCTTACATATTCAGTACATTTTTCGTACTGACGTCCCGTATTGGGGACGCTGCATTTCATGCTGCAGGCTCAGGTACTCCAGCTAGTAGACCTCCTCAGTAGGAGCACTCGAAATTCTGCTACTTTTGGTGAGCTCCAAGTTGATTCGGAGCTTTATTAAGTCCTTGGTAAATTCGTTTGGTATTGTATCGTAGTTAAGGGTAAGGCGGGGTCTGTCCCGACCTACTCTAGTCTTCTATCTTTTAAAGGCTTTGTAGACGTATGTACATGGTTCAGTTGTGCCTTAAGGAGTTGTGGTCTAAACGGCCAAGTCTTGTATATAACTTTTGGACCTACTTACGTTGGTTTATATTGCTGCATCCAAAGTTAACTTGTCTCAATTGTTATAGTATATGCTCAGTAAGAACAGGTTGCAGGTTGGTTCTCTCGGGCCTTTAGGGCATCGGGTGCCTGTCCGTCTTAATGGGTTTTGAGGCGTGACATTGACACATCAACTTGCCCACTAGTTTGAGGATGGTACGGAGTGGCCACATTATGGCGAACCCCATACTTTTCCAGTAATCCCTTAAATAGCTTGTTGAAAAAGTGGGATCCCCCATCACTAATAATAGCCCTTGGGGTGCCAAATCTAGAAAATATGTTCTTTTTCAAGAACGCGGTGACACTCTTCCCTTCATTATTTGCAAGTGCGATAGCCTCAACCCATTTAGACACATAGTCGACTACCACAAGAATGTACTTCATCCCATGAGAACTCACAAAAGGGCCCATAAAGTCAATGCCCCACACATCAAACAATTCAATCACAAGGATGGGATTTAAAGGGAGCTCTTGCTTCCTCGAAATACCACCATCTCTTTGGCATCTATCACATGCCTTGGAAAATTCATGAGCATCTTGGTGGATAGTTGGCCAATAGTAGCCACATTGCAATAATTTGTGGGCAGTCCGGATACCACTATGATGCCATCTACAGGCGAAGAATGGCACGCCTCCAAAACACTCAACATCTCAACTTTTGGCACACAATGCCGAATAAGCCCATCGGCACAACTCCTATATAAGTATGGTTCATCCCAAAAGAACTTTTTCACATCATGCATGAACTTTTTTCTTTGATGAAAGGACAATTCTGGTGGGACGATATCACTAGCGAGATAATTCGCAAAATCTGTGAACCATGGAATCAAGTCTTGGAGGCAGCCAATAAATGCTCATTTGGGAAAGTATCATCAATTTCAGACTTTTCACCTAAATCCCTCATTGCTCCATCTTCTAATCGGGACAAGTGATCAGCAACTTAATTTTCGGTCCCTTTTCTGTCTTTCACCTCAAAGTCAAATTCTTGCAATATTAATACCCAATGAATCAAATTCGGTTTTGCATCCTTCTTTGCCATCAAATATCTCAAAGCTTAATGATCAGTATGCACTATAACTCTAGTGCCAAGCAAATAGGAGCAAAATTTCTCGAAAGCAAAGACTACTGCAAGGAGCTCTTGCTCAGTCACGGTGTAGTTCTTTTGGGCTTCATTGAGGGATTTACTAGCATAATAAATGAGGTGAAGGATTTTATCCCTTCGTTGACCCAAAACCACACCAAGAGCAACCCCGATCGCATCACACATCACCTCAAACGGCTTACTCCAATCCGGCGAAATGATGATAGGTGCAGACACCAACTTTTCCTTTAGCTCACCAAATGCCTTAAGACAAGATTCATCAAAATAAAACATACACTCTTTCTCAAGCAACTTGCACAAGGGATGTGCAATCTTTGAAAAATCCTTGATAAACTTCCTGTAAAAGCCCGCATGCCCTAGAAAGCTTCTCACACCTTCTATAGAGATGGGTGGAGGAAGTCTCTCTATCACATCGACTTTAGCTCGATCAACCTCAATACCCTTCTTTGAAATGCGATGGCCCAATACAATACCTCCTTTCACCATGAAGAGACATTTTTCCCAATTAAGCACAAGGTTGCAGTCTTCACACCTCTTAAGAACCTCGGACAAATTACTCAGACACCGCTCAAAGGAGTCACCAACCATTGAAAAATCATCCATAAACACCTCAAAAGTGTCCTCCACCATATCGGAGAATATTGACATCATATATCTCTGAAATGTGGCTGGTGCTTTACATAACCCAAACGGCATTCTCTTGAACGCGAAGGTCCCATATGGACAAGTAAAGGTGGTTTTATCTTGATCCTCCAGTGCAATAGAAATCTGATTATAACCCGAATAACCATGAAGAAAATAGTACCACCCCTTTCCTACAAGTCTGTCCAACATTTGATCCATGAAGGGCATAGGAAAATGGTCCTTCTCGGTCCATGCATTTAATTTATGGTAACCCATACATACCTTCCATCCAGTCACCGGTCTCATCGGAATAAGTTCATTTTTATCATTGGTGACCACAGTCATTCCCCCTTTCTTAGGTACACACTGCACAGGGCATACCCAACTACTATCGGCGATTGGATATATCACTCCAGCATCCAACCACTTAATGATTTCCTTCTTCACCACCTCTTGCATATGTGGATTTAAACATCTCTGGTGCTCAATACTTGGTTCATGATCGGGCATGAGTTGGATTTTATGGAAACAAATACCGGGAGGGATCCCAATAATATCCACAATAGTCCACCCAATAGCTCTTTTGAACCTTTTTAACAATGTCACCAAACTCTCAACTTGATGCACATTAAGATCTGATGCAATAATTACCGGCAAAGTGTCACCTTTTCCCAAGAATGCATACCTCAGATGAGGTGGTAGAGCCTTAAGACCTAATTTTGGAGCCTCCTCTATAGATCGTTTTGCGGGTGGAGATTCGCGATGCTTCATATCTAATTCAAATTTCTTTGGTTTAAACCGAACATCACCTCGATCAAGTGCCGCGACCCATGACCCATAATCTTCAATGCAATCACTATCAAAATTCATGATCACTGCCGCTAGTGCTTCTACAGCTAGACGTTCTTCTATTTGTACCTCAAATGACTTTTCAACTCTGTAAGATATGGCAGATACTGATTGGAGTTCACCACTCTACCTCATGGACCTACAAATGTTGAAAGTCACTTCTTCATTATTCAACCGAAATTTCATTTGCCCTTTTTCTATATCAACCAAGGATCTACCCGTAGCAAGGAATGGCCTCCCAAGGATAATAGACACCTCAAAATTGACCTCACAATCAAAAATCACAAAATCGGCCGGAAATATGAACGACTCCACCTTTACTAATAGGACTCTTCACCGTTCGATCGGCCATCAGTAGTCGCATCGCAGTGGGTTTGGGTCACCCAAACCCAACTTCTTGTAAATAGAGAGAGGCATGAGATTTATGCTTGCCCCAAGATCACATAATGCTTTCGCAAACTGTAATAACCCGATTGTACATGGAATAGTGAAGGCACCCGGATCTTCTTTCTTTTGCACTAGAGACCTTGTAGCAATAGCACTATAATGATGCATTCTATCATCATCCTCGAAACTAACCGATCTTTTCTTGGTAACCATATCTTTCATAAACTTGGCATAACCGGGCATTTGTTCAAGAGCTTCTATCAAATGTACATTGCTGGAAAGCCGTTTCAACATATTGATAAAACGCCAGTATTTACCATCCTCGGTCTTTTTCACTAACCTTTGTGGGAATGGAGGTGGTGGTCTAGGCATGGGGGTCACCTTTTTGGGTACCTCACCTTCTTTCTCCGTTTTATCTCCTAACTCACAACTAACCTCCACTACCTCATCATCTCCTCTTATCACCTTTTCAACACCAGACGGTATTGGTGGGTCAATGTTTTGCTTACCACCTCGAGTTGTGATTGCCATACAATGTCCATCATTTTTTGGTTTTTGGACAGTGTTGCTAGGAAGAGTGCCCGGTTGACGTGGGTTCATAGTCGAAGACAATTGGTCCAGTTGCTACTCAAGATGCTTGATCGAGATTGCATGTGTATCAACTTTCTGCCCAATACTCGCTAAGTCACTCCTCAACTCTTTAGTGTGCTCATCACTAGCATCGAACCTCCTCATCATTTTCTGCAACATATCCTCAACTCGCGCCATACTACCTACACCATCCCTAGGAGTAACTTCACGATTTTGAGGTGGAACATAGGGCCCACTCCTATCATTTTTGTTACCATAGTTACCCCGGTTGAAGTTGTTGTCGTGGTTATAATTCCCATCCCGAACATAATGACCCTCTCAGTTGTAATTACCATAGTTCCGACCTTGATTTCCTTGACCTTGGCGTCAATCCTCCTGATTGGAGCCTTGGGCGTTTGGTTGGAAACCCCCTGTCTGCTCATTTACCGCATAAGAGTCCTCTTCAGAGTAATACTCATCAGTCGGCGGCAGTGGTTTAGACAAGTAGTTCACCACATTTACCTTTTTTGCACCCCTAGTGACATGTTTCAACACAAACCCAAGCTCAGTTCTCATTTGAGCCATTTCCTCACGAATCTCATCTGTGGTTGGGTTGTGTGCGGATTGCACTGCAAAAGTGTTTCTCCCAGTATCTGACTTCCTAGTGCTCCAAGCTTTATTATTTCGGGAGATTTTCTCTAACTTCTCAGCAATCTCAGCGTAAGGACACTCCCCATAAGAACCACCCGCTATCGTATCCAATACTACTTATTATTATCATCTTGTCCCCGATAGAAGTACTCTTTCAGTGACTCATCATTGATGCGGTGATTGGGGACACTTCTAAAAAACGAAGTGAATCTGTCCCAAGAACTACTGACTGATTCTCCAGGTAGTGCCACAAAGTTTTTCACCCTATCTTTGTGGTTTAGCTTCTTAGATACCGGGTAGTAACTGATGTACCGTGGTTTCACGGTACTTTTAATACTTTTTCCTTAAGTTTAGTGTGTGTCTAAAGCCTTTTTGTATTGATTTTTTATGTAAGTTTCTCTTTATTTGCAGGAAATATGTCCAAAGATGAACGCGGGAGTTTTGAGCAAGAAATGCAGAAGAGAGCACCTATGGAGCTTATGACGGTGCGTCGAGGCTGTGACGGTCCGTAGGTGGAATCATAGTGAGGAGAGAAACTGCTGAGGAAGATGGGGAAGTCTGACCAAGTGTGGGACTACGGAAGTTTATGACGGACCGTCATATCCACGACGGTCTGTCCTGCTGGTTCATCGTAATGATCAGAGAGTAGTCCGAGTACCCAAATTTCAAGAAGTTAAGTATTTTGGAATGGAGCCCCTCGATGGACCATCGTGCTTGAAAAGGTTTGTCATACCTTTCCGTCGAGGGTAATGAAGAAAGTAGAAGAAGAAGTTGTGAAGTATGGGACGACAGAGGCCATGACGGTCCGTCGTGCCCACGACGGTCTGTTACGAGGTCCGTCGACTCAGATGCGTTTGGACAGATTTTCATTAATTAGAAACCTTCTTTTATTAGGTTTTGTTTTTATTATAAGTAGTTCGAAAAACCTCGTTTTTGGGGTTAAACTTTTGGATAATTTTTAGTTCTCTTGTTCAAGTATTGAAGAATTAATTTCAGTAATTGATATACTTTTTGTGGAATTTATTGTTGGTGTTTTTGTTGATTAATCAAGTAAATTTCTGGATTTTATTCTTTCTCATTAAAGTAAGTGCATGAATTCTTATATTAAAAAAATGAATAGTGTGATTATGACCATGGGTAACTAAATTCCATAACTAGGGTTGTGGGAACCATGGGTAAATAACAAGGTAAAATCTAGCTAAAATAACAAGTCTTGAATAGTGTCTTGCATGTATTGATAATTCTTTCGTTTAGAAGTCTTTTTAATGGATGGCCAACGTTAGAACTCGCCTTAATGCTACTTGCCGGACCAAGGAGGTAGATAATAGGAAAAGAATTATCAACGTAGATTTAGTTTTTTCTATCTAATAGGCTAGTGTTGGTTGGTACGTAGTAAAAACTTCGTCAAATATCGATTACGATGCTTAATATGAGATAAAGATAAGGTTTAGTAAAGAACCACACATAGCCGGACCAAGGTGCAGGGTGAAATTATCTAGATGCCGGACCAAGGATTTAGAGATACCTAACTTATCACTTTGCGTGCAAGATATTAGGAAAGAATCGTTATAGTTAGAATTACCGAGTTAAGACCCTGTGTGGAACACTTAAGCCCTAGTTAATCTCATCACTTGATTAAACTTCAATACTTAAATCAGTTAGTTTATTACTTTAATTTAGTTAATTGTTTTTATTAATTAAAAACCCCCTTTTTAGTTATTTGTTTTCTCGGAAAATAGTTGACTAAATAGTAGTAATCATAGAATAAAGTTAAGTCTGAACCATTTTCCTCGTGGGATTGACCCTAACCTCATTAGTTGGGTTCTCTACTTGATACGATCGTTTTTACTTCTTATTTGAGAAGTAAGTTTGAGCGTATCAAATTTTTGCACCGCTGCCGGGGAAAGTGCCTTTGAGATTAACTTCAAACTTATTACTAAAGATTAGTCATTATTTTCCTAATTTTACTTTATTTGTTGTTTTTGTTTCTTGCAAAACTAACTTCCTTGTATGCCAAATACGCGAAGAGGAAGAGAACCTTTGTTTCCCTACGACTACGAATTAGAGCGTACATTACGAAATATGAATCGAAATTTGGGTATTAATGATGATGATCCCAACCAGAACATCCCTTCTCCAGTTGATGCTCATGGTCGATTATTACCCAAAAATCGTGGTGAAGATGAACAAAGGGGACAAAACCCTGCTCCACGCCCTCAAGAGTATTATAGGGGTTATGATAACATTGCAGACTCTGACGGGCCACTTGTCTTGCCTTCTTCTACCACACGGCCACACTTTTGTGGTAACCAGTAGTCTAATGCAAATGCTCACTGCCAGAGGTTTGTTCTCAGGGCTACCTATGGAAGATCTAAATGCCCACATCGCTAAGGTAAGGGCAGTGTGCAAAAGTTGTGTAGGGAGGCCCGATTTGAACATGGATGTAATTGGGCTAAGAGTATTTCCTCTTTCACTGATGGGAGAGGCTATTATATGGTTTACTGATCTCCCTTATAACTCAATCTTCACTTGGAATCAACTGAGGGATGCTTTCTTAGCACGTTACTATCCAGTCTCTAAAAAACTAAACCACAAAGACAGAATGAACAACTTTGTGGCACTACCGGGAGATTCAGTTAGCAGTTCTTGGGATACGTTCACTTCATTCTTCAGAAGTGTCCCCAATCACCGCATCGATGATGAGTCACTGAAAGAATACTTCTATCGGGGACAGGATGATAATAATAAAGCGGTATTGGATACTATAGCGGGTGGTTCTTATGGGGAGTGTCCTTATGCTGAGATTGCTGAAAAGTTAGAGAAAATCTCGCGAAATAATAAAGCTTGGAGTACTAGGAAGCCAGATACTAGAAGAAACACCTTCGCAGTACAATCCACACACAACCCAGCCACAGATGAGATTCGTGAAGAGATGGCTCAGATGAGAACTGAGCTTGGGTTGGTATTAAAACATGTCACTAGGGGTGCAGAACAGATAAATGCAGTGAACCACTTGTCTAAAGCACCACCACCAAATAATGAATATTATTATGAGGAGGACACATATGCGGTGAATGAGCAGACGGGGGGTTTCCGGCCGAATGCCCAAGGCTCCAATCAGGAAAATTGGCGCCAAGGTCAACGAAACCAAGGTCGAAACTATGGTAATTATAACCGTGAGGGTAATTATGTCCGAGATGGAAATTACAACCGCGACAACAACTTCAACAGGGGTAACTATGGTAACAAAAATGATAGGAGTGGGCCCTATGTTCCTCCTCAAAATCGTGAAGTTGCTCCTAGGGATGGTGGCGTTAGTATGGCGCGAGTTGAGGATATGTTGCACAAAATGATGAGGAGGTTCGATGCTAGTGATGAGCACACTAAAGAGTTAAGGAGTGATTTAGCGTTTATTGGGCAGAAAGTCGATACACATGCAATATCGATGAAGCAGCTTGATTTACAAATGGCCCAATTATCTGAGATGGTGAATACACGGCAACCGGGCACTCTCCCTAGCAACACTATCCAAAATTCAAAAAATGATGGACACTGTATGGCAATCACTACTCAGGGTGGTAAGCAAACCATTGACCCACCTATGCCGTCTGATGCAGAAAAGGTGATAAGAGATAATGATAAAGTGGAGGAGCTTAGTGGTGAGTTAGAAGATAACGGAAAAAAATGCTAAAGTGCCCAAAAAGGTGACTCCCATGCCTAGACCCCCCCCCCTTTCCTCAAAGATTAGTGAAAAAGACCGAGGATGTTAAATATCGGCGTTTTATAACGATGTTGAAGCAGCTTTCCATCAATGTCCCTTTGGTCGAAGCTCTGGAACAAATGCCCGGTTATGCGAAGTTTATGAAAGATCTGGTTATGAAGAAAAGATCGGTGACTTTTGAGGATGATGATAGAATGCAACATTGTAGTGCTATTGCTACAAGATCTCTAGTGCAAAAGAAGGAAGATCCGGGTGCTTTCACTATTCCTTGCACAATCGGGTTATTACATTTTGCGAAAGCATTATGTGATCTTGGGGCAAGCAAAAATCTTATGCCCCTCTCGATTTACAAGAAGTTGGGTTTGGGTAACCCAAAGCCCACTGTGATGCGGCTACTGATGGCCGATCGAACAGTAAAAAGGCCTATTGGGATACTTCACGATGTGCTAGTAAAAGTGGAGTCATTCATATTTTCGTCCGATTTTGTTATTCTTGATTGTTAAGTCGATTTTGAGGTGCCTATTATTCTTGGGAGGCCATTCCTTGCTACGGGTAGAGCCTTAGTTGATATGGAAAAGGGGCAGATGAAATTTCGGTTGAACAATGAAGAAGTGACCTTCAACATTTGTAGGTCCATGAGGCAGAGTGGTGAGCTCCAATCGGTATCTGCTATATCCTACAAAGTTGATAAGTCATCCGAGACACAAATAGAAGAACGTCTAGGTGTAGAAGCACTAGCGGTAGTGATAATGAATTTTGATAGCGATTGCATTGAAGAGTATGGGTCATTAGTCGCGGCTCTCGATCGTGGTGATGTTCGGTTTAAATCGAAGAAATATGAGTTAGATATGAAGAATCGCGAGTCTCCACCCGCGAAACCATCTATAGAGGAGGCTCCAAAGTTAGAACTAAAAGCTCTCCCACCTCATCTCAAGTATGAATTCTTAGGGAATAGTGACATTTTTCCGGTAATCATTGCATCAGACCTGAATGAACAACAATTTGAGAGTTTGGTGAAAGTGCTAAAAAGGTTCAAAAGAGCTATTGGGTGGACTATTGCGGATATTATTGGGATCCCTCCCGGTATTTGTTCTCATAAAATCCAACTCATGCCTGATCATAAGCCAAGTATTGAGCATCAGAGAAGCTTAATTCCACCTATGCAAGAGGTAGTGAAGAAGGAAATTATTAAGTGGTTGGATGCCAGAGTAATATATCCAATCGCTGATAGTAGTTGGGTATGCCCTGTTCAGTGTGTACCTAAGAAAGGGGGAATGACTGTGGTCCCCAATGAAAAAAATGAACTTTTTCCAATGAGACCGGTGACTGGATGGAGGGTGTGTATGGACTACCGGAAATTAAATGCATGGACCAAAAAAGACCATTTTCCTGTGCCCTTCATGGATACGATATTGGATAGACTTGCCGAAAAAGGGTGGTACTATTTTATTGATGGTTATTCGGGGTATAATCAGATTTCTATTGCACCGGAAGATCAAGAGAAAACCACCTTCACTTGCCCATATTGGACCTTTGCTTTCAAGAGAATGTCGTTTGGGTTGTGCAATGCACCTGCCACATTTCAGAGATGTATGATGTCGATATTCTCCGATATGGTGGAGGACACTATTAAGGGGTTTATGGATGATTTTTCTGTGGTTGGTGACTCCTTTGAGCGGTGTTTGAGTCATTTATCTGATGTCCTTAAGAGGTGTGAAGACTGCAATCTAGTATTAAATTGGGAAAAATGCCACTTCATGGTGAAAGAAAGTATTGTTTTGGGTCATCGCATTTCAGAGAAGGGTATAGAGGTTGATCGAGCTAAAGTCGAGGTTATAGAGAAACTTCCACCACCTATCTCTGTAAAAGGTGTGAGAAGCTTTCTTGGGCATGCAGGTTTTTACCGGAGGTTCATCAAAGAGTTTTCAAAAATTGCGCATCCATTGTGTAAATTGCTGGAGAAAGAGTGTAAATTTTATTTTGATGAATCTTGTCTTAAAGCATTCGGCGAGTTAAAAGAGAAGTTGGTGTCTGCACCTATCATTATATCTCTGGATTGGAGCAGTCCATTTGAGGTGATGTGCGGTGCTAGTGGGGTTGCTCTAGGTGTGGTATTGGGACAAAGAAGGGACAAAATCCTTCATCCCATTTACTATGCTAGTAAAGCCCTCAATGAAGCCCAGAAGAACTACATAGTGACTGAGCAAGAACTCCTTGCAGTAGTCTTTGCTTTTGAAAAATTTCGATCCTATTTGCTAGGTACTAGAGTTATAATGCATAATGACCATTCAGCGTTGAGATATTTGATGGCAAAGAAGGATGCGAAACCGAGGTTGATTCGTTGGGTTTTACTACTGCAAGAATTTGACTTTGAGGTAAGGGATAGAAAAGGGACTGAAAATCAAGTTGCTGATCACTTGTCCCGTTTAGAAGATGAAGCTATGAGAGAGTTAGGGGATAAGACTGATATTGATGATACTTTCCCCGATGAGCATGTATTGGCTGCCTCACAAGACTTGATTCCATGGTTCACAGATTTTGCGAACTATCTGGCTAGCGATATTGTTCCATCGGACTTGTCCTTCCATCAAAGGAAAAAGTTCATGTACGATGTGAAGAAGTTCTTTTGGGATGAACCATACTTATATAGGAGTTGTGCCAATGGGCTTATTCGGCGTTGTGTGCCAGAAGTTGAGATGTTGAGTGTTTTAGAGGTATGCCATTCCTCACCCGTTGGTGGACATCATAGTGGTATACGGACCGCTCATAAGATCTTACAATGTGGTTACTATTGGCCAACTATTCATCAAGATGCTCATGAGTTCGCTAAACCATGTGATAGATGCCAAAGAGATGGCGGCATTTCAAGAAAGCAAGAGCTCCCTCTAAACCCCATTCTTGTGATTGAATTATTTGATGTTAGGGGTATTGACTTTATGGGTCCTTTTGTGAGTTCTCATGGAATGAAGTATATTTTAGTAGCGGTTGATTATGTATCTAAATGGGTGGAAGCTATCGCCCTCGCACACAATGAAGGGAAGAGTGTCACTGCATTCTTGAAAAAGAATATATTCTCTCGATTTGGTACCACAAGGGCAATTATTAGTGGTGGGGGATCCCACTTTTGCAACAAATTGTTTCAGGGATTATTGGATAAATATGGGGTTCGCCATAATGTGGCCACTCCTTACCATCCTCAAACTAGTGGGCAAGTTGAGGTGTCAAATAGGGAGATCAAACATATTTTGTCAAAAAGAGTGAACGCTAGTAGAACGGACTGGTTAAAGAGGCTTGATGATGCTCGTTGGCCTACCGCACAACATATAAGACTCCCATAGGTATGTCCTCATACCAACTTGTATATGGGAAATCTTGTCACCTACCGGTTGAATTAGAGCACAAAGCCATGTGGGCTATGAAGAAGTTGAAAATGGATTGGAATGAAGCTGTAGAACAGAGGTTAAATGGGTTGAATGAACTCGATGAATTTCGCCTAAAAGCTTATGAAAGTTCAGCCCTCTACAAAGAAAAGATGAAGAAATACCATGACCAAAAGATTGAGAAACGCGATTTTAAAGTTGGGGATTTGGTGCTTTTATTCAATTCTAGGTTGCGTTTGTTTATGGGCAAGCTCAAGTCCAAAAGGACTGGCCCTTACTTGATCACCCAACTATTCCCTCACGGAGCGGTTGAGTTGGAAAACAAGGAGGGTGTGCGGTTTAAGGTGAACGGACAATGAATAAAAATCTATTTGGGGCATGCTGAATCGGCGAATGAAGTGATCTAGGCATACCATCTTGATGAAGTCTGAGTAATCGAGTATCCTCCGTCGTGCCGCGATGTTAAATCAAGCGCTGGTTGGGAGGCACCCCAATATGTATCCTCTAAGCCAACTATAGTATTTTTTTTCTCTAGTAATAGTCGCATTTTCTTTGTTTTTCGTTTTGTTAGATGTGTTGGCTAGAGCGTAGTTTAGGGTCCGTGTCCACTAAGTCTCCAGTCAAACACATAGAGAATAGCTTAATGGGTGTTAACTTTGCAGGTAGCACATCACCAGAAAAATCTGCAGAAATTGGTCTGAAACACTCAATGACGGATCCATCGACGGACCGTCACGCTTGCAACGGACCGTCACAGAAATCCGTAGTGCAAGGTAAGTTTGTCTATTTTTTAAAAATTAGGGCACCCGCGACGGAACCCACGATGGACCGTCACACGTGTGACGGACCGTCGTCGGAAACTCGTCGCGTCATTAACCAGCACCCCGACCCGACCCGGCTGGGGAATTTTAAAAGTCTTAAAACCTTTTTAAACTCCCCACCCCTTCATTTCAACCATTTCTTTCCCTCTATCTCCCATTTCCTTCCTTTTCAACTTCCTTTCCTCCTCATCCTCTTCCCTATCAACTGATCCACCATCACTTCCCCAAATCCCCACATTCTCATTTTCCCCTTCCCCAATCTCCTTTCTGCTGGTCGGAGTCTGCTGCTGTGTTTCTGATCTTCCTAGCTAAGTGCCTCACTTGCTTGTTTTTCTCCTCTTCCCAGGTATGTGCTTCTGATATCTACCCATTTACACTACATTATTGTTTTTAAATTACTCTTGGCCTATTTCTTTTTTGGTGGGTCTTTGATTTTTGATCCCCTGTAGTATGCTACAGACAACATGACATGTTTTAAAGACCTACACTTATAATTACAATCGATGTGGGTAATGGGTTAACCGAATCAAAGCGGGGGTATATTTTATTTTTTTTTGGAATCTTGTTTGACCTAGG
The DNA here is from genome assembly GCA_016801875.1 of Solanum sitiens. Taxonomy (NCBI): domain Eukaryota; kingdom Viridiplantae; phylum Streptophyta; class Magnoliopsida; order Solanales; family Solanaceae; genus Solanum; species Solanum sitiens. The sequence goes on along the minus strand of JABWTJ010000827.1, from coordinate 162,399 downwards.
TTGATAGTCCCACGAATTGCCTTGTTAAAACTTGAGAAATTGGTTCTTTAGCATTGCTAGTTTGCTAGGTATTTGGGTTAGAAATATGCAGGTTAATATGGAGTCTTTCGTTTGAATCACAGGGGATGATTGTGGCATCCTCAGTTCTGTCACTGAATGACAGAACGAGACCCTGACAATGGACCGTCGTACCCACGACGGACCGTCATAGGGTCTGTCCCAACACCACACACTTTGTTTTCTCTAAGTGTCCACCAACGGACATATGCGACGGACCATCGTGCCCTTGACGGTCCATCTTGCACAACCGTCATGGTTGTCAGAGACCCTATTCCTAAGGGTCTCCAACTTTTTTTATAAGTGTCGACTGACGGACCTATACGATAGACCATCATTACCACGACGGTCCATCCTGCACAACCGTCATGACGGTCAGAGATCCCTATCTTAAGGGTCTCCAATATTTTTCTAAGTGTCTACTGATGGACATCTACGACGGACCGTCATGAGCACGACGGTCCGTCCTGGACAACCGTCATGGTTGTCAGAGACCCCAGTCCTAAGGGTCTCCAATTTTTTTCCCAAGTGTCCAATTACGAACCTATATGATAGACCGTCGTAACCACGCCGGTCCGTCCTGCACAACCGTCATGACGGTCAGAGATCTCTCTCCTAAGCGTCTACATACTTTTTCTAAGTGCCCCACGACGGACATCTATGATGGACCGTCATGAGCACGACGGTCCGTGCTGCTTATCCGTTGTAACTGTCAGAGACTTTCCTTCTGAGGGTCTCCAAAGAAATATTGTTTAAGTAATACATGACGGACCCTATGACGGTCCGTCGTACTCACGACGGGACATCAACTGGTCCATCGTGTTTCACTGCTACTTCCGAGATGTCATTACAATTTTGATTTTATGTTTATTTTTTTTCATTTTTGCTTGTCTTGTTTGTTCCTTCTAGTACTAATGAGGATTCTTTACAGGTACTGTCTCTTATGGCACCAAAATAAGATCGCGTTTATGCACGTGGGCGTTCAAAGTCTGTCGCCCCGTCTGACCGACTAGTTATAGGCTCTGATGATGAGCATGATCCCGAGTACGTGCCCTCAGGCACTGCCACTCCAGCACGAGCTGCACGTGCTACCAGATCCACGCCCAAGAAGGTGGCGTCCGGCGCAGTCACTGCCTCCCAGTCTGATGAGGAGCGCACACTGACCGGCACACCTTCTGGGTCAGCTGCACAAGATGAAGGAGCGTCTGGCTCCTTAGGAGTTTCTTGGTCAGAGGAAGCTTCCGAGTCCACAGAAGACTCTACACCCGCCACAGCTGCACAGTCTACCTTGTCTGATGAGGCTGATAGTACTGATTCCACTCCAGGCTCACCGACTCGAGTTCCCGCCCTGGTTGCCAACCAGCCCAACCGGTGGTGTGTCGACGGGCAATACCAAGTGTATTCAGATGCCAAGCTGCTAAATGATAAGGGCGTCATAACACGGACCCTTACACTGGAGAGGCGGGTCCTTACGGGTAGTCTTCCCACAATGCCGGACATTCACAATCTCTTCACCAGACACCGGCTAGAGTGGACGGCTCGTGCTTTGGGCCGATATAGTGAGGAGTTGGTCCGAGAGTTTTACCCCTCTTATGTGGCTATTCTCCGATCACAGATCGATAGGCGGGCTGCCCCCGCCAAACAGGCCTCACTTGATCACGTTAGAGTCCGCAGCATACAGGTCGACATCTCCCTGCCAGCCATCCGCCGGTATCTGTACGGCGAGGATGTTGACGCCACCAGGACCCCTCTCACCGCCGAGTTCGACTACCGGTGGCAAATTGTTAAAGAGGGCCAGTTCTTGCGTGAGCCATCACTGAGAGAGACCACCATGAGGTGGATGGCCCAGCAGTTATCTATTGATGGAAAGGCTGCTGACTGGGTAATGCAGCCGAAGGAAGCCATCAGGAAGGCTAACTTTACCTTCATGGCCAAGTTTCTATGGTTGATTATCCGCCACTGCATCTCCCCCACTGCTGCAGATAATATAGTATCATGGGATCGCGCAGTTCTGATAGCAGCGATGATGGCAGGGTTTGAGGTTGACTTCACTTGGCTTCTTCAGGCGATCATGCACGAGAGGGCTTTCAAGGTCACCACGACTTACCCTTTTCCACGCATGGTGTTTTCCTTATGCAGGTACGCAAGTGTGCCCATCTGGCACATTGATCAGCTCAAGACCCCACAAGGAAATGTTGATATCGGCCTCATCAGGGATGAGGCCAATGAGTTGGCTCCATGTAGAGGGCCCCGCCCAGAGATGCCTCCACTTGGTGAGAACCTGGCAGACACTATAGCGCATGCTCAAGCGGCTACCCAGTCTGCTTCTGCACCCACTGACACTACCCTGGTCGAGTCTATCCCGGGTAGTAGCACTGCCCCGAGCTCTTCTCGCTCAGCCCCTTCCCCCGCTCTGGTCCCACTTGCTAGGGTCCAGAAACTAGAGGCTCAGATGGCCACACTTCTGCATCACATCCAGCCTTGGATGCAGAGGTCTATTGCTGAGGCGGAGGAGCGCTTGGAGCGTAAGATGGCACATCACACAGAGAGGAAGATCTCGGAGGTTCATCAGCTCTTAGACGCCTTTGATTTGCGGGTGCTAGCCCTGCCAGCCCCTCCGGCGGATGTGTCAACCCTTCAGGCTGCGGTTGAGAGTTTGAGAGCATATCTTGATATGATCCTAGACGCTAGGGTGCCTGAGTCTGAGGCCCCTTATGCAGAGCCTGCTGAGGACACAGTGATGGCTTCTCTATTCACCACTTCTGATATTCCACCACCTCCCCCACGAAAGCATGCCAAGAGGCGCAGGGGTCGAGATGAGGACGAGGCTAGGGCGAGGAAGAAGGAGCGCCGTGAGATGGAGGCTGCGAGGAGAGCCTCGATTGCCGATGAGGAGGCCCGTACATTGAGGGCTGTAGAGTTAGCTGCCGGGCCGTCTAGCTCCAGAGTTGTGGAGACAGTGAGAGGCACTACTGATAGTGTTGTTGATGCTGAGGACACTACTGAGGGTGTCCAGACTACGGAGGGAGTGGGTTCCGGGGAACCGGACCAACCAGCTTGTTGATCGCCGGCGCTTTGCGCCTCAGGTTTGCTTCACCGACCATTCACATATTTTAGTTTTTTTTTATGTAGTGGGGACAATTGCATATCTTTTTTGTTGGGGGTGGGGTAAATGGAAAGTGAATGTTAGGGTGTAGTCTGAGTAGCCCAATTCACGATCCTCTCTTGGGGTTTTCTTGCCTGTGTTCTTTTTCCCCAAGAGACTATTTACTTTTATTGTTGAACCGGCATGTTTTGTACATAGTATAACTCTGAAGCATGATGGCTAAAACTGAAATGATATCCCGATGTAATGAATATGATGCAATGACTAGGCATAGTAATTGATAAATGTGTAGCTCTAAACATGACATAGAGATACACTACTGCATGACCCTGAATCTATGACTCGAACTAGGTGTCTGATAATCTGGTAGTGTAACGAGATGTCAAGTGAGTGTGAGGAAAATTCAAATGATCCACCATTGATACTGAGCTAGAACTTGCCTGGTTAGTCTTGCTGAAAGTAAGCCGAAATAAACAATTAGGAAAGGATCATAGGACCTTGTTCGAAATAGTCAATCTTGAGCCTAAAAATAACAGAAAACCAAATGAAGTTAATCCCTTTTTGATCCAAATGAATTGAGCTTAAAATAGATCTTTCTTTTTCACCCCAAATGATCTTCTCTGGGAACAATGTGTTGGCCTTGGTCCCTCCTTGGACATGTGCACCTCAGTTTATGCCAAAAGCATAAGTTGAGGGTGGCTAATGCAGAAAGCAACCTTTTTTTGGCCCTGACCCAACCATGGGTATTGTGAACCTTGACTCATGGCAAAATCATGAGTTGAGGGTGGCTGTTATAAGGAAAACCCCGGAAAGTCGGGTTGAAAGAATGAAGAGAAAGAAAGAACAAAACAGAAGTGACTAAAAAAAATATAAATAAAGTATACATATGAAGCAAAATAAACACAAGAAAAGAGAAAAGTCACTTACACATAAGGATAAGAAAGGGAAAACAACAAGGTGAAAAGAAAATTGAGAAATAGGGCAAAATAAAATGATAAAAAGGTGGTACGCTTAGCCGATATGTCAAGGAGGGCAACAAGTCACTAAAGTATACCTAAATATACCCTACCTGACCCTGAGCCTATGTTACAAGCTAAGAAAGTCCTGTCGTGATCCTAAGAGTTGTATGGCAAAGTTAAAGCAGTGAAAATAAGGGCAAGCTTATGGCAATATGTATAAATGAGTTGTGAATTTGTTCTGAGAGTGAGTGTTGAAAAGTAATCCTTATACTCAAAGTGAAATCATTGTGTGAAAAATGAGGATGTGTTTTGAAGAGAGGACACTAGTTGCAATACTGAAAATATTAGCACCTTGGTGAGAAATTGAAGAGGATAGGTGTTAGTGCGTAGTGAGTCTGTGTCATGGTCTGGTTTCACATGATTCAAGCCTAATAGTGATAACATGCATGAACGTAATGAGAATGATCGGGATTGATAGCCAAATGATTGCGAAAGCTAAAATGTGGATACTCTTGTACATAGATTTTGTAGTGAGTCATAGTGCGTCGCTTGAGGACAAACAACGAATTTAAGTTGAGGGTGTTGATGTACCATGGTTTCACGGTACTTTTAATTCTTTTTCCTTAAGTTTAGTGTGTGTCTAAAGCCTTTTTGTATTGATTTTTTATGTAAGTTTCTCTTTATTTGCATGAAATTTGTCCAAAGATGAACGCGGGAGTTTTGAGCAAGAAATGCAGAATAGACCACCTACGGAGCTTATGACGGTCCGTCGAGGCTGTGACGGTCCGTAGGTGGCATCATAGTGAGAAGAAAAGCTGCTGAAGGAAGATGGGGAAGTCTGACAAAGTGTGGGACTACGGAAGTTCATGACGGACCGTCATTTCCACGACGGTCCATCCTGCTGGTTCGTCGTAATGATCAGAGAGTAGTCCAGTACCCAAATTTTAAGAAGTTAAGTATTTTGGAACGTAGTCCCTCGACGGACAGTCGTGCTTGAAACGGTCCGTCATACCTGTCCGTCGAGGGTAATGAAGAAAGCAGAAGAAGAAGTTGTGAAGTATGGGATGACGGAGGCCATGACGGTCCGTCGTGCCCACGACGGTCTGTCACGAGGTCCGTCGACTCAGACGCGTTTGGACAGATTTTCATTAATTAAAAACCTTCTTTTATTAGGTTTTGTTTTTATTATAAATATATCGAAAAACCTCGTTTTTGGGGTTAGACTTTTGGATAATTTTTAGTTCTCTTGTTCAAGTATTGAAGAATTAATTTCAGTAATTGATATACTTTTTCTGGAATTGATTGTTGGTGTTTTTGTTGATTAATCAAGTAAATTTCTGGATTTTATTCTTTCTCATTAAAGTAAGTGCATGAATTCTTATATTAAAAATATGAATAGTGTGATTATGTCACGCCTCAAAACCCATTAAGACGGACAGGCACCCGATGCCCTAAAGGCCCGAGAGAACCAACTTACAACCTGTTCCTACCGAGCATATACTATAACAATTGAGACAATTTAACTTTGGATGCAGCGATACAAACCAACGTAAGTAGATCCAAAAGTTATATACAAGACTTGGCCGTTTAGGCCACAACTCCTTAAGACACAACTGAACCATGTACATACGTCTACAAAGCCTCTAAAAGATAGAAGACTAGAGTAAGTCGGGACAGACCCCGCCTTACCCTTAACTACGATACAATACCAAACGAATTTACCAAGGACTTAATAAAGCTCCGAATCAACTTGGAGCTCACCAAAAGTAGCAGAATTTCAAGTGCTTCTACTGAGGAGGTCTACTAGCTGGAGTACCTGAGCCTGCAGCATGAAATGTAGCGTCCCCAATACGGGACGTCAGTACGAAAAATGTACTGAATATGTAAGCAAAAAGTATATGTAATACAAGGCACAACTGAAATCAAGTAGCAACATATGAGTGCATAGATTAGGAGAGAAGACCACCTTTGCTTACTCTTGTGGAATCAAGTAAGCTAGATTCTTTTCTTTACCTTCTTTGTATGTTATAATCTTTGTTGGGCATGTGATACAAGTGACCAGCTGATCAGTGGTAGAAGCGGATTGTCACGCCTCAAAACCCATTAAGACGGACAGGCACCCGATGCCCTAAAGGCCCGAGAGAACCAACCTGCAACCTGTTCTTACTGAGCATATACTATAACAATTGAGACAAGTTAACTTTGGATGCAGCGATACAAACCAACGTAAGTAGATCCAAAAGTTATATACAAGACTTGGCCGTTTAGGCCACAACTCCTTAAGACACAACTGAACCATGTACATACGTCTACAAAGCCTCTAAAAGATAGAAGACTAGAGTAGGTCGGGACAGACCCCGCCTTACCCTTAACTACGATACAATACCAAACGAATTTACCAAGGACTTAATAAAGCTCCGAATCAACTTGGAGCTCACCAAAAGTAGCAGAATTTCGAGTGCTTCTACTGAGGAGGTCTACTAGCTGGAGTACCTGAGCCTGCAGCATGAAATGCAGCGTCCCCAATACGGGACGTCAGTACGAAAAATGTACTGAATATGTAAGGCAAAAAGTATATGTAATACAAGGCACAAATGAAATCAAGTAGCAACATATGAGTGCATAGATTAGGAGAGAAGACCACCTTTGCTTACTCTTGTGGAATCAAGTAAGCTAGATTCTTTTCTTTACCTTCTTTGTATGTTATAATCTTTGTTGGGCATGTGATACAAGTGACCAGCTGATCAGTGGTAGAAGAGGATGACCCATGCTAGGCGTATTAACCCCTGGGATGCGGTCCTCATAATTACACAACTTGGGATCGGCCCATGCTAGGCTTTCGCCCCTGAGCTGCCACCCTTNAATGATTATAGTTATAAGGAAATACATTCGTACCCCCACAAATAAATACTTACAAAGCTAGCCTAGATTCACACAAACAAACATATAACCATATTACCAGAATGTATATAGAAAAGATATACAAAATACAAACCTTTTTAAACCAAAACCCCAAAGCAAAAGATCTTGCAGAACTAATTATAGATGAACAAAAATATATGCAAATAGATTATATAGACTATGAATTAGATGATAATGATAGTATATATGAAATTTCAGATATAGAAAATGAATATGAAATTGAAGGAATGGAATTAGATAGTGAAATAATAACCGAAGAAATACAATGACTGAAGAAAATATAAAGATAATATCTAAAGAAGAATATCATGATGAAGAATCAGTAGAACAAAAAATAATATTTGATAATACAATTTTCCAACAAATAAAAAATAAGGAATTAGATTTAAGTGTAGAAAAAGTATTACAAGTACCTATTCTAAAAAATTGGTTTAAAAGAAACAAAGAAGAATATTATGTAGTTAGTCAAAAAGAACATATTGTAGACTGTAAATATACAAAAGGAAAAGCACAAATACCTATATTAAATAAAAGGATGATTAATCAAGAAATACAACATATAAAAGCAAAGACACCTATAAAATACGTACATTTAGGAGGAACAGAAATATTAATAAAAGCATGTTTTAGAGAAGGAATAGATACACCTATCGAAATATATTTAGCAGATGATAGAATAATACACCCTATAAAAAAAAGCGTAATTAGTGCAATAAAAGGAAATTTACAATCTCTGGCTAAATGTCCTAACTTTCCACAATTGTAACAATTACAATTTGATAATGTTCTTTTTGGTCTAGATGATCTTTTTACTTTATAATTTTTTACAAAATATCGTTTTCTTGGATTTTTATATTTATATCTAGTTTTTGTTTTTCTATAATTTTTATATTTTCTAGGTTTTTTATAATATTTATCTTTGCAACCAAATTGTGGTGCTACTTTGTTTTTACAACATGCTAGATTTTTTATTAATACTTTTTCCATTTTTAATTTTTCTTTTTGATTTTCACATAACTGAATAAACCATTGTTGTAAGAATTTTATTCTAGATCCTAAAGTATCTGTCATTCCTTCATTATTCCAATCTTTAATTACGTTTGTACTAAATGGTTCTGGTAATTTTGTGAAATATTGATGTTTTATTTCTTTTGCCTCATCTATATCATATTGTGCTTTATAATAGTATTCTTTAAATGCACATGTATATTCTGCTATGTAACACATATTACATATTGCTAATTTTGACATTAATTGTCTATTTATTATTTTTTGTTTATTTTGTTCTTTTATATCTGTAGTCATACTTCCAAATTCATTTCTTATTGCTAATTCATATTTTTCTAATATTTCTATATTAGATGTTGTTGTTGATCCATCTAATTTTTTATCACTTCTTAGTGCTGCTTTACTTTCTATTGGTAAATTTTCTATCCATAATTTTGTTGTTCCTATTAAAGTTCTTTCTATATAGCTTGGTGTGTCTTTTATTGTTATTTTATTATCTACTTTAGATAAATTTCCTATCCATAATAAGATTACTTTATTTATATCTATAACACAGTCTAAATCTAAAAAGTTATTTTGTTCTATTGTTGTTTTAGGTATCCATTTTTTATTTAATCTACTATTCCATATTACATCTCTTCTATCTGATCTTTCATAACTTTCTGTATAGTAAGTTGGTGTCGATCTTCTAGGATTATGTCTAGGACTATTATCTGGAGTTTTAACTTTTGACGTTCCTGGTTTATTTACATCGCCTGTATTTATTTCTAATTTTTTCAATTTATCAGCTTGTTCTAGAATTTCTGTATAGGTTTCACTTATATCAATTATTTCTGAATTTTGGTCATTAGTATCCAATTCTGTTATTTCTTTATTAATTTCGTTTATTTCAAGATCTTCATTTTCATTTAGTATTTGTTTCATTTTACTTATTTCATTAGCCAATTCAACTTCTTTGTCTTTTTCTTTTTGTATTTGTTTTTCTTTTTGTTTAGTTTCGAATAATAATTTTAAATAAGCTAATTCTTTTTCTAGTTCTTCTATTTTGTTATTTTTTGTTTCTTCTATTTTCTGTATTTCTTGTTTTGCTTGTGTTCGTATTTCTTCAATTTCTTTAGCTTTATCTATTTCTTCATTTTCTTTTGTTATTCTGATCATAGCTGTTAAACTATCTTCTAATTTTGCTGTTTCTTTTTCTAGCATTAAATATAATCTATCTCCTATTTTTTTATATCTTCTTCCTAAGTTAGAAAATACTATTTTTATTATTAATCCTTCGTAGTTTTCATAAGTTTTTTCATCTACTGCAAATTCTTCTTTATTCATTATATTCATTATTATGGTATATATCATGTTGTATTTTATATTCTAGACAATTTATTTGTATTTCTAAATTAAATATAAGTTTTCTTTGTATTAATATTGATTTACTACATACTCCTGCAAATATATTTTCTATTAATCTTTCTTTTTTAAATTCATATTGATTTCTTAATTCATTTACTTTTTCTATCAGTTGTTGTTTATATATTCTTTTGTCCATATTGTTTTTTCAAATAATAAACATATTTATATTCTGTTTTTGAGATTATGTCTATTAACAAATTTTCTTTAATAGTATCCTTTTTATTAGTTCTTAATAATTCATAGTTCTTATATAAGTTATCTAACTTTTTCCTTGTCTTTTTTATCTTTCTTTCTATGTTAGTAATTTCTTTTTTTCATTTTTTAAGAAAATATTTTTTCATAATATTCTTTTTTAATTATATTCAATCTCTGTATTTCCTTAGCATTATTTTCTATATATTCTAAATATTCGTCTTCTCTAAGATATATATATCAATTTACATTTTCAATTAATAATTTTTCTTCTAGATCTATTTTTTCTTTAGTTTCTTTCCATAACATCAAGTATCTATAATTTATCATTGATCTCTATATAATTCTATATCATCATATAAATAATCAAGATCAAAATCATCTGAAATAATTAACTCTGACCAACCATAAGTTGTTTCTTCAATTATTTCATATGTTACTAATCTATCATAAATTATTCTTCGTATATCAGTATCAAGATCTTTCAATATATAAAATAGTAATATCATGTAATTTATATCATCATCTAGCAAATAAGTAGTCATCTTATCATTTTTTCACTAAAGTTTTATTCCTTCTAACCTTTTCACAGATTATACTTATTCATTATGTAATAATAACAATTTAATAATCATCTCGTCTAGTCACTACTATGGCTTTCTTCTTCAATCAGTTACCCTAACAGCGCCTCAACTCTGTGTACTCCCCTAAACGGCCTTCTTGCCTACCGGTTTCCACCTTAGGATGGCATAGTCTGGGCTTACCTACTCTCAGAATATTTCCATAGCAAACCTTCTAAAGATGATTATTATTAAACTCCTTTTATCAAGGAGCCCAACTTTCAAAGATGTTTTCTAAAGTTTTCTAAAGTTGAATTGACCTATTTCATTATCTACTATGGGTTCTTTCATCAATGGTTTCTAATCCTTGTTTAGTGATTGAATTGTTTTTATTATGTTGATTTTAACTCAATTAACCTATGAACCCATGTAATTGATGAACCCTAGTATTTGACTAATTTATGGGTTACTTGATATTGGTCTAATGTCAATGAATTCATGTATAGTTTCTTATGGGCTTTCTAATGATATAAGAATTATATTCAATTGTTATCTAATTGGTCTTTGATTGTTGATTCTGTGTTGAATTTTCTTAGATTTCATTAATTATTATAGTTCGTGTATTGAATTGGTGTTCATGGCCATGGGTAAGGGCCTTATGAGGTTGAATTAGATGATTCTGTATTGTCTTGAAATGTTGAGGATGAAGAGGTGGTATGCTTCCCTATTTCTTCTTATTTAATGTTATTTTAGATTTCAATTATGTTGTGATTGGTTTGGTTCACTTATAGTGGCGGTGTTATGTGAATTGATGTGGCCTTGTTGGCGTTATTTTAAGTATATTGATGATCATGGCCTTGTTGGCACTACTTGAAGTTATATGGATAATTGTGTAGTTAATTATGTGATATATGATCATATCTACCTATATGTGAAAGTATGTGTTAGTGTATTGATGCTATCTAGGTAAGCATATTATGCTATGACTATTTGTTAAGTGTGTAGTCTTAGAGTTGATATATGTTTGTTCCTAACTTGGCTATATGAGTCTATAATGGTTATATTGATGATGTTAAGGTAATGAATAGGTTGACTAAATGATGTTAAGGTTCATTCCTAGGTGTCTAAAAGACGATATGCGATATGAGTTAAATTGATGTAATGTTGTGTCTTGTTTAGGTAGACTAGTGTCCCTTACTTGGTAATTGTAGGAATATGAGTATGTGATGTTTTGACTTAGGAACTTAAGGAGTCTTAGTCATAAATGAATGAATGTTAAGTGAGACCTTGAATAATGATAAGAGGGTCCGTTATGTGAAACCTTGAACCTAGTGGTAAGGTTATGAAACTTGAAGTTTAAAGCAGTAATGGTATCCTTCATGTAATGAATGATGGACATAAGGTTGATTGGATGGAACGGCATCATATCAATCTTTAGGAAAGTCATGATGATCTTCTTGTCGCCATAGTGAGATAGCCCTATTGGACCTTGCTTTGGTAGGGTAAATGTCATTGGGTCATGAACTTGATATGGGACCCCTTTGTATGAACCTTAATGTGAATAAATCTATGAGAATGAAGGCTAGCACCGAGTGAGTATTGTGAGGGAAGAAGTTCTAGTTAAAGTATGAGACTAGATTACAAAGCATGCCCTTCATATTTCCTTAACCATGTGCCTACATGGGATTTGTCTAAGTTCTACCATTAACTAGTAGAACAACCTCATCGGAGTAGGATAGAACTCCGGATCCCATGTTTTGCTACCATGGTCTATGTCGATTATTTCCTATTCTCATCATATGGGATACATATTAGCATTAGAGAAGTTCTATGAGGTTTAAGTGGTGGTATGAGACGCTATCTAGACGTTGCACAATAGGCTTTGAAGATGTTAGTAAGAGTCCCTAGGTCTTGTCCAAAACCATTATTTGAATGTCCTTTATGTGATGTATGTCTCTTAAATGAGCTAATGAAGTAATGACTTAATGATGTAAAGTATGTAAATGACGAGTACCTAATATAAAGTGACTTAAGGATTCCTTAGTTAAACTGTGAAGAGGGCATAAAGGATGATATCTTCAAGGCTTACCTTTGAAAGTCTTGAAAATGACTCTAGTTAGGGAAGTTGCTTGTTATGTTTGACATGATCTAAACTTAGGAATTCTTAAGGATTATCTTGGTAGCCTTGAAGCGGATGTATGGGCGTTATCTTCTAGGAGTACTTAAGTAAGTCTTTTTGATAGCCTTAGTAGGGGAGATTGTCATATTATGTATGTCTTGTACGTTGATGTATCTTAGGTGTGTATGTGTCTCATTATGAGTAATCTTAAGGATCATTTAGGCACATCTAGAGAGGGTGTATGGGCAGTCTCTCTTTGTGTGACTTAAGTGAATCTTAGGATAGCTTTAGTGAGAAGAATACATGCTAGGAAGTGTTTAAAAGGGAAGAAAGAGTATTTCACTGTAACAATGAAGCAATTCACTGTACAGTGAAGATGAGTTGTTGTAAAGTGACGTTTCAAATTATGTTATTTGGTTTAAATTATTTCTTATGTGTTTCTAAGTTGCTAGATGTTGTTCTTATGATGAAATTATGATATTTAAATGAAAAAAATGCATATTTCAAATAAATGTTCATTTTCATGATTTTATGCATAAGTCATACTTAGTACATGTGGTTGTATTAATTCAATGCGTTTATCTATCTATATAGTTCTTGGTAGGTGAAGAGCTTTTGGAGAAGAAGACTTGGACTAGAGGATCGTTCAAGAGAAGTCAATGTATGTCCTCACTTGACTCGAGGGAATATATGTCTTTTATGTTTCGTTTATGAAGTATTGTAATAGACTATATAGTAGTAAGTTTTCTATTTTGTATGGACCGTGTCCCAAGTATTGTTATGTCTAAGATTGATGAAATTGAGACTTAGTATTTCCGATTACTTTTATATGAAAGAGTTTTAAAGACTATGATATGTTTTTACGGAAAGTTTTAATTTTGCACTACTTTTTATTATGTATATGCGATGAATGATATGAATGGCTTGTATAAGACCTCCGAGAGGTAGAGTACGCCGCACGTTGAAATTTGAGATTTGCGCCCTAGCTTCTAGGGTGTGGTCTCAGGTTGTGACAGTCTTGCATAAAACTATAAGTTGAATGTTCTCCATATGTTTTGTATGTCTCAAATGACACTATGATATGCATGTTTTAAGGTTCTAAATTGCATGAAATAGGATTTTTTTATCAAATTCATGTTTTCTCATGTTGATTGTGCATCTTGATATGCTAGTTGTGCATTTAAATTCACGAGTTAAAGTAAGAAGCATGTTTCAAATCAATCTTAATGTGTGGTGTTTAGCCTCATAATGACAAATTGAGTCTCCTTAAAATGAAAAATGATTAGTCTCTTGAAATTATGTGACTTTTAATATGTCACGACTCAAAACCCATTAAGACGGACAGGCACCCGATGCCCTAAAGGCCCGAGAGAACCAACCTGCAACCTGTTCTTACTGAGCATATACTATAACAATTGAGTCAAGTTAACTTTGGATGCAGCGATATAAACCAACGTAAGTAGATCCAAAAGTTATATACAAGACTTGGCCGTTTAGACCACAACTCCTTAAGACACAACTGAACCATGTACATACGTCTACAAAGCCTCTAAAAGATAGAAGACTAGAGTAGGTCGGGACAGACCCCGCCTTACCCTTAACTACGATACAATACCAAACGAATTTACCAAGGACTTAATAAAGCTCCGAATCAACTTGGAGCTTACCACAAGTAGCAGAATTTCGAGTGCTCCTACTGAGGAGGTCTACTAGCTGGAGTATTTGAGCCTGAAGCATGAAATGCAGCATCCCCAATACGGGACGTCAGTACGAAAAATGTACTGAATATGTAAGGCAAAAAGTATATGTAAAAGAAGGCTCAAATGAATTCAAGTAGCAACATATGAGTGCTTAGATTAGGAGAGAAGACCACCTTTGCTTACTCTTATGGGATCAAGTAAGCTACATTCTTTTCTTTACCTTGTTGTATGTTATAATCTTTGTTGGGCATGTGATACAAGTGACCAGCTGATCAGTGGTAGAAGATGATGACCCATGCTAGGCGTATTAACCCCTGGGATGCGGTCCTCATAATTACACAACTTGGGATCGGCCCATGCTAGGCTTTCGCCTTGAGCTGCCACCCTTCTATACCAATAGGGATCGGCCCATGCTAGGCTTTCGTCCCTGAGCTGCCACCCTTAATTATATAGATTTCTTCACTTAGATTCTTTAATCTTTGAGATTATTGTTAATCAGTTCATAACTCTTTTGAGATGTTATTTTGGTTAATCGCAACACTTTAAGATGTTGATTTGGTGGTCATAATCATCTTGGAGATATGAAATTACGGAAAAGTAGTGGAATACATGAAAACAATACTTTGAGGCAGTAACAATGACATAAGGAGCTAAGAAACATCAACACCTTATTTTAAGACCTTAATGGCACAATTGACTTCAATTGGCTTAGGAGAAGGATTCATCAAACTTTCTTTTGCAAATACCATTTCTATAACAGCACAAGGGAAAATTACACAAGTATAGAATAGTGAACATATAATGAAGTAGTTCCATGTGCTTAGAATGGGGAAAGAAATATTGTTAGCTATTTGGAGATAGTACGCTGCCACTATGCTTCCTTTTCTAGAAATAGAACTTATGGGAATCACTTCATTGATATTAATTGCAGGTGGCAGATTTCATGCCAAAAGGATATAGAATCGAATAGCCTTACATACCTTATTTTTCTGACCAATACCACTATCACGATTTAGCCTTCCTTATTGGGTGCTAATCTACAACATAAGTCATGATTAAGCTAACATCAGCAGCTAATCACAATAAGGTCCTCCAAAACAGTAGCTAAAATATTTGATGGAAATCAGGCCCAAACAACCCTTACATAAATGGTGAACCACCACACCCTTCCTCTACACATTAATACAACTTCATACATCATCTCCCAAGCTACCCAAACAGCCCTCAACAACAATATTCATAAGGCAGCCACTATCAATCTCAAATCTTTCAGCATAATAGGAGAATATTGACTCAAAGATTTATCACAATCCATGAATTGTTGATAAACATATACAAAATTCTCCACTCCAAAAAACATTATCAAAGAGAGGAAAACAAATGGGTTGAAGTCTTACCTTAATTCTGAAAATTTATCCTCTACACTTGTACTTCAAGAATTCAAACTCTCCTTCAAACTCTTACTTGAAAAATTAGACAGCACTCAAGAACTCTAAGGTGTTTTAGGGCTGCTAATTGAAGCCAAGAGAGACCAAGAAAGAACTTAGGAAATCTGAAACTTTTGCAAGTTCAAAATGGAGAATAAGACTTGATCCTTATCCTTTGAAAAAGGAGGTGTTATGGCGGACACTCTTGACCAATTTTGGGCCATATAATGTCAAGTAGGTGCCCCACCTGCTTGTCCTTTTAAATTGGGCCTTTTTGGACTTAATATTATTGGACTTTGGCTGTACATTTTCCCTTTGTTCTTTTATTCCACTTGGGACAGATTAATGCAAGTAGGTGGTACACACTTGGCCCAATAATATGATAAAACAAATCTTAGGAGGTCATGCACTTACCTAGTTTCACTTGGGCTTTATCCATAATGGGCCAATTGGCAGATTTGGCTGCTGGGCCTTCTTTCATTCACAATTTCTTTAATAGGTTTGGGCTTCAAATGAGCCCCTAAATATAAGCCTAAATATGGTCAATCAAACTTGGGCCCTTTAACCATAATATAGATCAAGTAGGTGATGCAGCTGCTAGCTCAATTACCATCTTACTATAATTACTTAAATACTTTCCATCGGAGTTAACTTGCAATACATATGCTAAAACATGCAAGGCATTACATCACCTTCCAAGCTAGTTTAAACCAACACTAATCACATAAGAAACATGATCCCTCACCTACACTATAAGTCTATGTCAAGTATAACATGAATAGAACTACCACATACAAAAATACAGGCCGTTACATCCTTCCCCCCTTGGAACATTCGTCCTCGAATGTTAGCATGGTTGTCCGGCCTAAACAAGTTCAAGCCTAAGTTAGTACTACTATTAATCACATTGAACATATAGACTTATACTTACTTGTCAATGCCTCCACTAACATTTTGATCATTCCCTCCAGTGTGAAAGAGGTGAGGATACTTCAATTTCATTGCTTCTTCTGCTTCCCATGTAACTTCTTCTACTTGTTGGTTTCTCCATAGAACTTTTACAGAAGCTACTTCTTTATTTCTTAACTTCCTAAATTGTCGATCCAGAATAGGAATGGGTACTTCTTCATAAGTGAGATCTCCTGTAACCTGTACGTCTTCAGTAGAAGTAATACGAAATGGGTCACCTACGCATTTCCGTAGCATTGAGACATGGAACATCGGATGAACTGATGAAAGCTCTTGTGGTAGCTCTAACTCATAGGCTACTTGGCCAAATTTTTGGATAATCTTATATGGCCCTATATAGCGTGGACTCAGCTTTCCCTTTTTACCAAACCTCATTACCCCTTTCATCGGAGACACCTTCAAGAACACCCAATCCCCTATAGAAAATTCTAGTCCTCTCCTTCTAATATCTGCATATGATTTATGTCGACTTTGAGCTGTTTCTAGCCGCTGCTGTATCACTTTGACTTTTTCCATAGATTGATGAACAAGATCTGGCCCAAATAACGCAGTTTCACCTATTCCGAACCAACCAATTGGTGATCTACACTTTCGACCATATAAAGCTTCATAAGGTGCCATTTTAATGCTCGAATGATAGCTATTGTTATAAGCAAATTCAATAAGTGGTAGGTGATCATCCCAGCTACCCTTGAAATCTAATATACAAGCTCGCAGCATATGCTCAAGTGTCTGAATTGTACGTTCTGCCTAACCATCCGTTTGAGGATGAAAGGCTGTACTTAAATTCACTTGTGTTCCCAAACTCTTTTGAAATGACTTCCAAAAATTTGTTGTGAATTGAGCTCCTCTATCAGATATTATAGAGATTGGCACTCCATGTAGTCGAACTATCTCTTTAATGTACAACCTCGCATACTCTTCAGCTGTATAGGTAGTCTTCACCGGCAAGAAGTGTGCTGCTTTGGTAAGTCTATCAACTATTACCCATATGGAGTCAAATTTCTGGAGTGAGCGAGGCAAACCAGTAATGAAATCCATGTTGATCATGTCCCATTTCCAAATTGGAAGTTCTATACGCTGCATGTAACCTCCGGGCTTTTGGTGTTCTACTTTTACCTGTTGAAAATTTGGACACTGAGCCACGAATTCTGCAATGTTCTTCTTCATGTTACCCCACCAATACATTTCTTTCAAGTCATGATACATTTTAGTTGACCCCGGATGAACAGAGTATCTTGAATTATGTGCTTCCATCATGATCCTCTTTCTAAGTTCATCTATATTAGGTACACACAATCTGTTTTGACATCGAAGTACTCCGTCTTGCTTAAGATCAAACGCCTTTGTCATACCATGTAGTACATTCTCTTTAAGTTGTAAAAGAATTGGATCAGTGTACTGCTTCTCTTTCACTTCCACTATTAACGAGGATTCTGCTGCATTTTGCACAATTACCCCTTCGTCTTGAGATTCAAGAAGGCGAACGCCCAAGTTAGCTAGTTGGGAAAGATCCTTAGTCATTCCTTGTCTTTCCATAGACTTCCCATAAGTGGTTGCTATTATTTTACGGCTTAAAGCATCAGCTACTACATTAGCTTTACCGGGATGATATAAGATGTCAATGTCATAATCTTTTAATAGCTCCCAGCCACCTTCGCTGCCTCAGATTTAAGTCTTTTTGCTTAAAAATATATTGCAAGCTTTTGTGATCAGTGTATATGTCAACATGAACTCCATACAAGTAGTGGCGCCATATCTTCAAAGCAAACACAACTGCTGCTAGCTCTAGATCATGGGTTGGCTAATTTTTCTCATGTGGCCGCAGCTGCCTTGAGCCATAAGCTATAACTTTACCATGCTGCATCAATACACAACCTAAGCCCACTCCCGAAGCATCACAATACACTACATAGCCTTCTGTACCTTCTGGAAGTACCAACACAGGTGTAGAAGTTAATTTACTCTTCAGCTCTTGGAAGCTTCTTTCACACTCATCGCTCCACTGAAACTTGGTTCCTTTGTGTGTTAGCTTTGTTAAGGGTGCAGCCATGGAAGAGAATCCTTCAACAAACCTTCTGTAATAACCTGCCAATCCAAGAAAAATACGGATCTCCGTAGGCATTGTAGGTCTTGGCCATTTTTTCACGGCTTCTATTTTCTGGTTATCAACCCTTATTCCTTCCTCGGATACGATATGACCTAGGAATGCCACAGATTTAAACCAAAACTCACATTTAGAGAACTTTGCATACAATTTACGATCACGGAGAATATGTAAAACCTGCCGCAAGTGATTAGCATGATCCTCTTCCGATCTTGAATACACCAAAATGTCATCTATGAACACTATCACAAACACATCTAAGAATGACTTGAACACCCTATTCATCAAATCCATAAAAGCTGCTGGTGCATTTGTTAGCCCGAATGACATGACTAAGAACTCAAAATGACCATACCGTGTTCGGAAAGCTGTCTTGGGTATATATTTGTCCTTGACCCTCACTTGGTGATAACCTGACCTCAGGTCGATCTTTGAAAAACACCTAGCACCTTGTAATTGATCAAACAGATCATCAATTCTAGGGAGGGGATATTTGTTCTTAATTGTTGCCTTATTCAACTGCCGGTAGTCGATACACATTCTTAATGAGCCATCTTTTTTGCGTACAAATAAAACTGGTGCTCCCCATGGGGACACACTGGGCCTTATGAATCCTTTTTGTAACAAGTCTTTTAACTGCTCCTTCAACTCCCGTAATTCTGCCGGAGCCATTCTATACGGAGGAATTGAGATAGGTTGAGTATCTGAAAGAACATCAATACCGAACTCTACTTCTCGTTCTGGAGGCAAACCTGGAAGATTTTCAGGAAACACATCTGGAAATTCATTTACCACCGGAATGGATTGAAGGGTTGGTGGCTCTGCATCTATATTTTTCACTCTAACCAGATGACATATGTATCCTTTGGAAATCATCTTCTTTGCCTTAAGATAAGAAATAAATTTACCTCTTGGCATCCCAATATTACCTTTCCATTCGAGGACTACCTCTTTTGGAAATTGGAAATGCACTATCTTAGTTCGGCAATCTACCGTGGCATAACAAGAAGCTAACCAATCCATACCCATTATAACATCAAAATCTACCATGTCTAGTTCAACAAGGTCAGCTAATGTATCGCGATCACAAATAGTTACAATGCAATTACGATAAACTCTCCTAGCTATAATAGATTCACCAATCGGTGTAGACACTTCAAATGGCTTCGCTAATAATTCTGGTGTTCTTTTGAACTTTCCAGCAATCAATGGTGTAACATATGATAGTGTAGACCCCGGATCGATTAATGCATATACAATATGTGAAAAGATGGACAATGTACCTGTAACCACGTCCGGCGAGGCTTCTAAATTTTGTCGATCCCCTAGTGCATATGTGCGATTCTGACCTCCACTAGAACTAGCTGCTCCTCTACCCCGATCTGCAGGCATATGTAGTCCCCTACCTAAAGAAGGGGTTGATGAGGTCGACGCAACAACTGATCTAGTTGGTTGAACAACGCCACCCACTCCCCTATGAGGGCAGTTTCTCATCATATGCCCTGGTGTGCCACACCAAAAACAAACATCCGTCCCAAACCTGCATGCACCTAGATGATTCCTCCCACACTGTTTACAAGGCTGTCGTGGAGGCCTTGATTGGCTCGTACTTCCTTGCTCTTGATGACTGCCTTGGCTTTCACTTCATTGCCCAAACTGATTGCCTCTAAACCCTTGGAACCGTGGTGGAGCACTAGATGTAGATGTAGAGTAGAAAGATGATGGCCTAGGTGGTCTATTAGAGAACCGAGGCCTAAACTCACCTTGGGATGGTGTAAACTGCCCCATGGATCTGGCCCTCTTAGAATGGCCTGTTTCCAACTCTTGTGTTCTTCTTCTTTGCCTTTGATCCTCCAATTTTTGTGCAAAAGCCTGCATCCTTGCTATATCCATATCTTTATTTAATGAAGCAATTGTACAGTCTCTAACCAGATATGAATCTAATCTATCCACAAAATGATGAACTCTATCCTCCATAGTAGCTACTACATTAGGAGCATACCTGGCCAAGGAATTAAATTTGAGACTATACTCCCTCACACTCATATTTCCTTGGTGGAGATTGAAGAACTGATCCGCACGGGCCTCTCGGATCTCCAATGGCAGATAATGATCAAGGAATGCCTTTTTGAACTCTTTCCACATAGCTGAAGGTCCATTTGTTCCCCTAGATTGCTTCCAAGCTTCATACCACAATATAGCCACACCCTTTAATCTGTATGCAGCTAGCTCAAGTGCTTCTTTACCACTTACATGCATAATATCCAAAGTGCGTTGGATTTGATCTATAAAGTCTTGGGATCTTCATTAGGATCTGACCCGGTAAATGATGGAGGGTCCAAGTTAAGAAAATCACGTATCCGTGTTCCAGCTGATCTAACTACACCACTAGTACCTGCAACTGGACCTTCTTGCCTTTGGCCATGACCAACAACTATACGAGTCAATAATTGGACTGCATTCCTCAAATCTTGCTCGGTAGCATTAATAGGGGGTTCCTGAGGTTCATCTTCCCTCCTTAGTTCTTCAGGAGATAGAGGCGTCGAGGAAGTCTGCGATAGAGACTCATCTTGAGCCCCACTTTGAACAGCTTGACTTGGTGGTGGTTGGCTGGTCCCTTCTTGGGCAGCCACATCTACTCGTTTACTAGTACTTTTACTCCTTCTCGTAATCGGCATCTTTGCTATAATAAAACAATTGAGGAATTAGATATGATTCACCTACAACACAGGTTCTATCGCACGATCTAAGAAATGAAAGAAATGAGACAACTCCTATATGTCCCGTAGCCTCCTGTTTATAAATGTGGTGCACAACACATCCATAAGCAAGACTCTACACAGACACGGCTTTGTAGACTCCCTAGGATGACCTGCTCTGATACCACTTTTGTGACGACTCAAAACCCATTAAGACGGACAGGCACCCGATGCCCTAAAGGCCCGAGAGAACCAACCTGCAACCTGTTCTTACTGAGTATATACTATAACAATTGAGACAAGTTAACTTTTGATGCAGCGATATAAACCAACGTAAGTAGATCCAAAAGTTATATACAAGACTTGGCCGTTTAGACCACAACTCCTTAAGACACAACTGAACCATGTACATACGTCTACAAAGCCTCTAAAAGATAGAAGACTAGAGTAGGTCGGGACAGACCCCGCCTTACCATTAGCTACGATACAATACCAAACGAATTTAACAAGGACTTAATAAAGCTCCGAATCAACTTGGAGCTCACCAAAAGTAGCAGAATTTCGAGTGCTCCTACTTAGGAGGTCTACTAGCTGGAGTACCTGAGCCTGCAGCATGAAATGCAGCGTCCCCAATACGGGACGTCAGTACAAAAAATGTACTGAATATGTAAGGCAAAAAGTATATGTAATACAAGGCTCAAATGAATTCAAGTAGCAACATATGAGTGCTTAGATTAGGAGAGAAGACCACCTTTGCTTACTCTTATGGGATCAAGTAAGCTACATTCTTTTCTTTACCTTGTTGTATGTTATAATCTTTGTTGGGCATGTGATACAAGTGACCAGCTGATCAGTGGTAGAAGAGGATGACCCATGCTAGGCGTATTAACCCCTGGGATGCGGTCCTCATAATTACACAACTTGGGATCGGCCCATGCTAGGCTTTCGCCCCTGAGCTGCCACCCTTCTATACCAATAGGGATCGGCCCATGCTAGGCTTTCGCCCCTGAGCTGCCACCCTTAATTATATAGATTTCTTCACTTAGATTCTTTAATCGTTGAGATTATTGTTAATCAGTTCATAACTCTTTTGAGATGTTATTTTGGTTAATCGCAACACTTTGAGATGTTGATTTGGTGGTCATAATCATCTTGGAGATATGAAATTACGGAACAGTAGTGGAATACATGAAAACAATACTTTGAGGCAGTAACAATGACATAAGGAGCTAAGAAACATCAACACCTTATTTTAAGACCTTAATGGCACAATTGACTTCAATTGGCTTAGGAGAAGGATTCATCAAACTTTCTTTTGCAAATACCATTTCTATAACAGCACAAGGGAAAATTACACAAGTATAGAATAGTGAACATATAATGAAGTAGTTCCATGTGCTTAGAATGGGGAAAGAAATATTGTTAGCTATTTGGAGATAGTACGCTGCCACTATGCTTCCTTTTCTAGAAATAGAACTTATGGGAATCACTTCATTGATATTAATTGCAGGTGGCAGATTTCATGCCAAAAGGATATAGAATCGAATAGCCTTACATACCTTATTTTTCTGACCAATACCACTATCACGATTCAGCCTTCCTTATTGGGTGCTAATCTACAACATAAGTCATGATTAAGCTAACATCAGCAGCTAATCACAATAAGGTCCTCCAAAACAGTAGCTAAAATATTTGATGGAAATCAGGCCCAAACAACCCTTACATAAATGGTGAACCACCACACCCTTCCTCTACACATTAATACAACTTCATACATCATCTCCCAAGCTACCCAAACAGCCCTCAACAACAATATTCATAAGGCAGCCACTATCAATCTCAAATCTTTCAGCATAATAGGAGAATATTGACTCAAAGATTTATCACAATCCATGAATTCTTGATAAACATATACAAAATTCTCCACTCCAAACATTATCAAAGAGAGGAAAACAAATGGGTTGAAGTCTTACCTTAATTCTGAAAATTTATCCTCTACACTTGTACTTCAAGATTCAAACTCTCCTTCAAACTCTTACTTGAAAAATTAGACAGCACTCAAGAACTCTAAGGTGTTTTAGGGCTGCTAATTGAAGCCAAGAGAGACCAAGAAAAAACTTAGGAAATCTGAAACTTTTGCAAGTTCAAAATGGAGAATAAGACTTGATCCTTATCCTTTGAAAAAGGAGGTGTTATGGCCGACACTCTTGACCAATTTTGGGCCATATAATGTCAAGTAGGTGCCCCACCTGCTTGTCCTTTTAAATTGGGCCTTTTTGGACTTAATATTATTGGACCTTGGCTGTCCATTTTCCCTTTGTTCTTTTATTCCACTTGGGACAGATTAATGCAAGTAGGTGGTACACACTTGGCCCAATAACATGATAAAACAAATCTTAGGAGGTCATGCACTTACCTAGTTTCACTTGGGCTTTATCCATAATGGGCCAATTGGCAGATTTGGTTGCTGGGCCTTCTTTCATTCACAATTTCTTTAATAGGTTTGGGCTTCAAATGAGCCCCTAATATAAGCCTAAATCTGGTCAATCAAACTTGGGCCCTTTAACTATAATATAGATCAAGTAGGTGATGCAGTTGCTACCTCAATTACCATCTTACTATAATTACTTAAATACTTTCCATCGGAGTTAACTTGCAATACATATGCTAAAACGTGCAAGGCATTACATCACCTTCCAAGCTAGTTTAAACCAACACTAATCACATAAGAAACATGATCCCTCACCTACACTATAAGTCTATGTCAAGTATAACATGAATAGAACTACCACATACAAAAATACACGCCGTTACATAATATTTGGGATGTATGAATGTAGTGTCCTTGTGCGTGCCTAAAATTGTAGGATTTTCCCAAATTGATGCTTGCTTGTGAAGGCTCTTATCATGCTAGAAACTGAAATCTATGTGAAATGACTTCATATTGTTGTAATCTGGGTGGTGTCATTTTCCATGTTGACTTCACTAGGAAGGAAATATGAGCATGCTTTGGTTAAAAGTTTATAATTTATCATTAAAGGTGAATTGACCTTTGTGCATTGTTTGTATATGAACGCATGAGTCATGTAGGTGCGCTTAGGAGAAGGCAGTCCTCCTTAAATATAACTAAGTATTGTATGGTTGAGTATGGACCTTATGGCATTATGTCTTAGTGATAAAGATCCTAGTTGATCTACTTGACTCAAGTCTATGTGCATTAAAGTATGAGTGCTTATTTGCTTCTTTGAGTGATGTCGAACTTGCCTTTGTGTGACTTAAAGGTTATTACATGATGAGATTTTAATAAAATAAATGGAAAGATTATGTTATGATTAGGAGAAGGATTTTCCTCTTATGAACATGAAAATGACTTATGTGTTTGATGCATAAAAAGGTGAGTCAATAAACATTTGAGGGATTTCACTAGGATGAATCCTCCTTCTTTCTATGGTTCCAAAGTGGATAAAGACCCCCAAGAGTTCATTGATAGAATTTACAAGATCCTTTATGCTATGGGATTGACTATTAGTGAGAAGGCCAATTTAGCCACTTATAAACTCAAAGATGCGTCCCAAACATGGTACGTCCAATGGAGGGACAATAGGACTCTAAGGGGTGGACCGGTGACATGGGAGATCTTCAAGAAGGATTTTCTTGTTGGGTTCTTTCATAGAGAGAAGACGGAAGCCAAAGGGGAAGAATTCATCAACCTTCATCAAGGAGGTATGAGTGTACTTGACTAGTCACTACATTGTAAAGATATACTCCTTCTTTGGTTTCCGAACCTAGAGATGAAATGAGACGCTTTGTGACGTGAGTGTCGGATGACTTGAAAAAAGAATGGCGTTCGGCTATGCTACATGATAATATAAAAATTTCTCGTCTCATGGTGCATGCTGAACAAATGGAAGAGACTAGGGTGAAGAGAAAGAGTAAGGAACCAAATAGGACAAAGTCTTTTGATAGTGGTTCTTCAAAGGGTAGGATTGATTCCAAGACAAGCCTAGGTTCAAAAATACGTTCTCCAATCAAGTTCCTTCAAAGTTCCCTAAGGCTCCTAATGATAGGGGTCTAACCCTAAGCCTCATAAGGGAAGGGGTACTAGTTCACCAAGTAATAACCAAACTTGTGGAGAGAGACTCTTCCGATATGGTGACCGGTATATTAAAAGTCTTTTGTATTGATGTATATGTTTTAATTGATCTCGGTTCTACTTTGTCATTTATTACTCCTCTAGTAGCTAAAAAGTTTCACATTTATCCCGATATCTTGAATAAACCTTTTATGGTGAGTACCCCGGTGGGTGAGTCGGTTGTTGCTAAGAGAGTATATAGAAATTGTCCTATAATGTTGCCCAATAGAATTACTCATGTGGAGTTAGGAGAACTCAATATGGTTTATTTTGATGTTATCTTGGGTATGGATTGGTTGCATGCTTTTTTCTCTTCAAAAGATTGAAGAACAAGGGTGGTGAAGTTTAACTTTCCAAATGAACCCGGTTTAGAGTGGAATGGGGAAATTATATTCCTAGAGGTCGTATAATTTCTTGTTTGGAAGATTGTAAGATGATCTCTAAAGGTTGTATGTACCATATTGTGAGAGTCAAAGATTTAGACTCCATGATTCCTCCTATTGAGTCGGTCCCCGTAGTGAGGGAATTTCTGGAGGTCTTTCCTAATGATCTTCTTGGTATTCCTCCGGAACGGGAAATTGATTTTGGTATTGACTTGCTACCTGATACAAATCCCATTTCAATTCCTCCTTATTGGATGGCTCCGACCAAATTGAAAGAGTTGAAGGCTCAACTCAAAAACTTACTAGACAAGGGCTTTATTCGGCGTAGTATTTCTCCATGGGGTGATCCGGTATTATTTGTGAAGAAGAAGGATGGGTCGCTTAGAATGTGTATAGATTACTGTCAACTCAACAAAGTCACAATAAAGAACAAGTATCCTCTCCCTCGTCTTGATGATTTATTTGATCAACTCTAAGGTGAGAGTTACTTTTCCAAGATTGACTTGAGATCAGGATATCACCTACCTAGCGTGAGAGGTGAAGATATTCCCAAGACGGCATTTTAGACTAGATATGGTTACTATGAGTTCTTAGTAATGTCCTTTGGTCTCACTAATGCTCCGGCGGCATTTATGGACTTAACGAATAGGGTATTTTCAAGTTACCTAGATGCATTTGTCATTGTGTTAATTGGTGACATTTTGGTATATTCGAAGAATGAGGGTGAACACCTGAACTATTTGATGGTTGTGTTAAAAGTGCTTAAAGAACACCAATTAATTGCAAAGTATAGAAATTGTGAATTTTGGTTGAGGGAGGTAGCGTTTCTTGGTCATATCATCTCTACTGAAGGTGTGGAGGTCAATCCAAGAAAGACCGAAGCGGTCAAAAATTGGCCTAGACCTTTTGCTCCTACGTATATTAGGAGTTTCTTAGGACTAGCCGGTTATTATAAAAGGTTTGTCGATGAGTTTGCATCCATTGCTTCCCCTTTGAAAACTTTGACCCAAAAGAATGTGAAATTTGAGTGATCGGAAACATGTGAAAATATCTTCCAAATGATGAAGGATAGGTTTACTTCCTCTCCGGTATTGACTCTACCAGAGGGTACTAAGGGGTTTGTGATCTATTGTGATGCATCACGAGTTGGGTTGGGGTGTGTTCTTATGAAACATGGCAAAGTTATAGCCTATGCTTCTAGGCAACTCAAGTTCAAGAGAAGAATTATCCGACTCATGACCTTTAGTTAGTGGCTGTGGTATTTGCCTTGAAAATATGGAGGCATTATATTTATGGGGTTCATGTTGATGTGTATACGGACCACAAAAGTCTCTAATATGTATTCACTCAAAAGAAGTTGAATCTCCGGCAACGAAGATGTTTAGAGTTGTTGAAAGACTATGACATGAGTGTTCTCTATCACCCCGGCAAGGCCAATGTTTTGGCGGATGCTCTAAGTCGTATGACTATGGGTAGTGTGTCCCATATAGAAGAATCCAAGAACAACCTAGTGAAAGATGTTCATCGGTTGGCTCGTTTGGGTGTAAGGTTTGTAGATTCCCCTAATGGTGTCTTTGTGGTCCACCATAGCTCCAAATCGTCTTTGGTGGTTGAGGTGAAGTCTAAGCAACGCCTTGATCCATTGTTGATGGAGTTGAAAGAATCGTTTCTTCGTAATGAATGAGTCATTCTCCCTTAGAGGGGATGGTGTTCATAGATATCAAGGGAGATTGTGTAGGCCTAATGTGGATAATTTGAGTAATATGATCCTTGAGGAAGCTCATGGAGCCTGTTACTCTAATCATGCGGGTTCTACAAATATGTACCATGACCTTAGAGAAGTGTTTTGGTGGGATGGCCTAAAAAGGGATATTGCAGATTTTGTTGCAAAGTGTCCCAATTGCCAACAAGTGAAGGCTGAGCACCAAAAGCCGAGTGGTCTACTACAAGAAATCCAAATTCCTACTTGGAAGTGGGAAGATGTTAATATGTATTTTGTAGTAGGTTTGCCTAGAACTCGAAAGCAATATGACTCTATATGGGTTGTAGTGGATAAATTGACCAAATCTGCTCACTTTATTCCCGTTAAGTCTACTTATTCGGAGGAATACTATGCAATGATCTATATTGACAAGATAGTGAGTCTTCATGGGGTTCCTTTGTCCATTATATCGGATAGAGGTGCTCAATTTACGTCTAGATTTTGGATATCATTTCAAAGATGTTTGGGTACTCAGGTGAAGTTAAGCACCGCTTTTCATCCTCAAACGGATGGTCAAGTGGAGAGGACTATTCAAACTCTTGAAGATATGCTTAGGGCTTGTATCATTGATTTCAAGGGAAATTGGGATGATCAATTGCCTTTGGTGCAGTTCTCGTATAATAATAGCTTTCATTCATCAATCTCTATGGCTCCTTATGAAGCCTTGTATGGTAGGTGGTGTAGATATCCTAGTGGATGGTTTGAGGTTGACGAATCTTCACTTCTTTGTCCCGATTTGATCTATAATAATTTGGAGAAAGTTCATATCATAAGGAACCGGTTGTAAATAGCCTATAGTCGGTGAAAGTCTTATGCTGATCATAAAGAAGAGACCTTGATTTGAACAAGGTAATAAGGTGTTTTTGAAAATTTCACCCATGAAAGGGGTAGTTAGATTTGTAAAGAAAGGAAAGTTAAGTCCTCGTTATGTGGGTCCCTACAAAATATTGCAAAGAGTGGGCAAGGTTGCTTACCAGTTGAGATGACCTAGTGATATATCTTTGATTCACCCGATTTTCCATGTATCCATGCTTAAGAAGTGCATTGGTAATCCCGAGTCCATTCTTCCTATTCAACATCTTGGTGTGAAGGAGAACCTCTCCTACGAAGAGGTTCCGGTTGAAATCCTTGATCATCAAGTGAAGAGGTAGAGGAACAAAGAGGTGACCTCTGTAAAACTGTTATGAAGAAACCACCTAGTTGAGAGAGCAACATGGGAAGCCGAGGCCGGCATGAAATCCCGTTATTCTCATCTCTTTGCTAATTAAGGTTAGTTGTTCTTCTTAATAATGAAAATAATGAGTTAATGTGATTTTGACTTGTTTTGCGAAAATGTGTATATTTATGGTAAAAAGATTTATTCTAAAATGATTTATCATGGAAAAATGCTCTTTTGCTCGAATTTTACTTATTTGTATATTTGGTATATTGTTGCCTTCATGATGTGATAGTGAGCATGTTGATATGTTGAGAAAGGAACTTTTGCAAAATTGACTCTTTAATTATATGTTGAGATCATGTTGATGTTATGAGAAGGAAATTCCTCATGTTGTGACCTTGAGCCATTATGTGTAAAATTGATGTTTTGAGTCAATATGTAAATGTCATATTGTTATGTTGAATTGAGTTGTAGCTCATGTTGATGATGTTTATTTTTGGTTGGGCTGCTAGTCTTGAGTCTATCATTTCCCTTTTAAAAGTTTAGTGTCATTTGGGGACGAATGTTCCTAAGGGGGGGATAATGTAATACTCTTAAAAGTCAAGACCTAATCTAGAGTCTAACATGAGTTTCTAAGGGTTTAGATATTGTTTTAAGACCTAAAATAATGTATATAAGTCATCCAAGAAGTTTTTGAGCCAAGACGTCAAGAACGTCCATGACGTCCGGAAACTAGCTTAATTGAACTATTTGACATCGCTATGTTTGGGGATTGTTTCTGTAACATTCCAGAAAATGTACTTGTCTAGTGAAGAGTCTATTAGGTTTTAAGAATAAGTATTGGGGTACATAGGCATTCCAATGCCCAATATTGAGTAATATTGGGCATGTTAGAGAATATTGGCTTAAGGGTGTTAGCCAATCTCTATGTATTAACAAGTAACTTAAATACACTTTGATGTTCAAATGCTCCAATATAAGCTTGTTAGGAATTGTAGCTTCTATGAAGAACCTAAGCTAAAAATTTTATTTTCATCGCTTACACACATTAGGTACGAGGCATCCAAGTGTCAAGCCTAGTTACCATGGCACATGATCATTTAAAATGATCATGTAGATTAAGCAGTGCCCAAGGACATAGTGAGGATTCTTGGGACAATGAGTGAAATTTCCAAGTGCAACTACACAGTGCACGATTAGGAAAGTGCACGGCAATATATGTGCAAGCACATGTGCTACGGGCCGAGAGACCAAGCGACCAAGCCCAACCGATTCGGTTAGGGCAGTTAGGGGGCCGGCATGCGTTGGGTCAAGCCACGTGGGACCAAGATTCCTAACCAATACTAGGCTATAATTAACTTACCTAACTATCTAACTAACCTAGTACTAACTAAAATGAACTTACTAGTGTGCCCGAAATCCTAAGACCTAACCAGGTGACACTAGCAGAGTAGCTAACTAAAAACATCCTAGTTCCTAACCTAGGATGGTCCAAAGGGTTTTTTATGATCCTAGTGACTTAGGGGTACTTTAGTAATTACCCTAGGTCACTTAATTAATTAAATTAGCAACTTAATTAATTAGTTTAAATTCATGGTCAAACCCGAGACCCTTAGAAAATTTTCAGAATTTGGCTAAGTCAAATGCTCTCCTATTTTTAGTCTATTTAGGAGGGGTGTTTTGGTAATTAGCTAATTGAATTATTTAATTAAGTTAATTAACCTAATTTGAAACATTCAATATTCAGTTCCTAAGACATAGAGTCACGTTGAAAGTCACGACTGAAAAACAGTGAGCAAACGTAAGAAAAACAGAAAAATACTCACGGTTCTCCTTAGGTGATTGCAAGGCAATTCTTCAAGATTTTCGTGCAAAGTACAGGGTGATCTTCGTAGATTCAATTCTATAGTAAGGTATGGGTTTTCTCTCTTGGATACCTTTCCCCGTGAGGCTTTTCAAAGGTTTTGAATTCAAGAAAACTGAATAGGGTTGTTCCCAATGAAATTGTCGAATATTCATCTATGTAGTTCTCCCTATTTCCGATTCTAGTAGTATGTATAATGCAAATCTCGAGCATGTTGTTTGTAATTATCATTATGTGTAGGTTTATATGAATTATAATGTCGAATGAGACCTATAGGTTAGATCCGTATGATTAGAGTATCAATTACATGATATAAGAAAGGTTGTAACGCCTAATTGTGTTCTAGAAGATGAAATTGTTATAATTCGTTTATGAAATTCAGTTTACTATTGAAAGGAATGAAGGTTTCGATTATTGTGTGTGTTTATAGTAGATATGTTTATAAGTGTTTGGAATGCAATGTTTCCAAGAAGAAATAAGAATGAGAATCAAAGCTAGTTAATGAATCTTCAATGCCAAATCAACTTAATAGCTTGGCCAAACTAAGCATTGAATTGTTCCTATAGGCTAATCAAAGGTTAAAAGTTGGCTTGCTTAACATGATGAGATTACTATAGTATATACATAAAGTTAATTGACTTGGATAATGATAATCTCATGAAAAATGTTTACTGAAAGTTTGGTTTATGCCAATAAATTGGCCTGTAATATTATTTCCAAAATATGTAATAGAATTGGCCAATGACTAAGTCATACCAATCTTATATGTCCAATGTATTGTAAGGCCAAATACATGTTAAAGATTTACTTGAAAAGATGTAACTCAATGAACTCATAGCCTAGGGTATGCCAATGATTAGGACAAGTCCCAACATACCCTATCTAAAAGAACTTGTGAACATAGTAGCACATTGAATAAATCCTTATAACTTTCATAAAGAATGGTACAAGACTACCAAATAACATTGAAAAAGATAAAGGTGAGTAATGAAATAACTAAAAGCTTATGAGTTATGAAATTGACCAAGAATGGGGTGTTAAAGGAAGTGAGACAAGTCTCACTTGCACCTAAGCAATTATGTTAAAGATACTCACATAAAAGGGTGTTAGAAATCGTGAGACAAGTCTCATTAACACCATGATGAAAATGTAAGATTTAAGTTCACTTTCATCAAGTATAGAAAGGGATGACAAGTCATCCATTGAGCTAAGCATACCTCATACTAGAAGCAAGCTTCCATAATGTATGAGTCAACTCTAAAAGTTGTAAAGTATAATAAATCTGAGGTAAGCCCCGATAGACTAGCAATGAGCTTTTGCAAGCACATGTAAGTCTCACGAGATGAGAATACCACCAAGGTGGAAAAGGGTCTCCAAATTCTCCTAGTCTTTGAACTATGTCGCCAGCATAGGTTACTAGCTAGTGGATCCACCTAAGAAACCTAGGGAGTATTCGGTTTCAATTTGTCCGAACCACCTCTTTTTGGTGTGGGAAAGACACTGGATTTCATATTAGCTCACATGATCTATGTTGGTTAAATGCTAAAGATTTATTTATGGAAGTAATAAAGAAAGTAAGAAAGAAAGAAATAAAGAACTAGGAAGATGAGGGGTGTTCGGATAGGATGACCAAAGGCTGGGTTAGACTAAGTATTGATGTATGTCATTCTTAGTCATTGCACAGAAAGATCCCAATGGAAGTCTTAAAAGAATATCCTAAGTCAACCTATGTTCAAAGTGAACATGAGATCAAAGAAGAAGAAATGTAAGTTCAAAGTGAACTAATTAAGTAAGCAAAACCATAAGAATATCGAATCATCAGTGTTTGATAAGAATGAAGTTTTAACAGTTATTGGTTTATGCCAATAAAGAGAGCAAAACATAATGACTCATCAATTGGAGTATGAATGTACACCCCAGTATCTATATATTATGCAAATAATCAAATAATGGGCATAGACAATAAAGATTGGCTTATAAAGACTTTATGCCCAATTTAACAATAATGGAAAGAACAACTTCTGAGTAGAGTAGTCAAATCATTTCCTTAGTCTTTTGGATTACTTACTTGATTCATTGTAGGTGTGGGACTACAATGAATCATTGAACTCATAAGTAAACATAGGATCAAAGGAGATCATTGAACTACACAACAGAAAGAATAAAAGACTGAAAAATAAACTAAGTGCGGGAGAGGGAGCTCTCGGTGTAAGGGAGCAAAAATATTAAATTTTGCTTGAGTTTTCTAAAATTACGTTCATGATTCCAAGGTCTCATGTTCATATGGAAAATGAGTTGTATGATTTAAATACATGAAAATATGTCATATTCATAGCATGATTCATAAATAACGAATTAGGAAAGTGAAGTGACTTCACTTTCCACAAATGGCATGTTGCTATATGAAGAGCTTTCCTTGATCACGCATAGTCCTTATGTGTTTATGTGCATACACCCATACTTAGTACAACTGTGTACTAACCCATAAACAATTACTATTTTTATAGGTGCAGGTCCTTAAAGAATATTGAAGATTAGTCGAAGCTCTTTGTACTAGTACCTCCAGACTTTTGTAGGTCCTCTTGAGTTCGAGGATGCCTACACTTTATATTCTTGCTTTAGTATATTAGACATAGCTAGCGGATGTTGTCCCTAGCGTTTCCTTTCAAACATTTGTTCAAGCTTGTATATTAAGGCCGTTTTGGCAACTATTAATGATATTATGAATTCTTCATTTCAATTGTTCAATATGTTAATAGATGGTTGTTTATTTTGATCCGTTAGTATATCAATATTATGCAACTATATGAAGTCTAAGAACACTTCAGTGAAGTTTTAAATTTTTCGTTAAATTTAACTGTATGATTGTGATGAAAGCTAAGAAGAGGCTTGTCTGCGACCTCTGAGAGGTTAACAACGCCGGTCTCACCTAGGGTCTAGGACCCGGGTGTGACAGTTTCGTAGGGTGAACTAAAGTCCAAAACCTGTAAAAAGACATTGGTTAGGTAGAATTTAGTATAGAGGGTCTAAACGTCCAACAACGATGCCCTAAGGACCACCCGAAGGGTCATGGAGGAGGAACCCAACATGGGTGGGCATGTTGTGGCAGCCTGCAAAAGTCAAGAATCAGTGGGCTGCTGTGCTATGCGCAGCCCATACGGACCTGACTTCCTCAAATTATTTTTGGGAAATAAAATGAGTGTCCTCCCCGCGACGCGCATCCACTTCCCAGATCCGGTAAAATCATATTTTTCACATTTTGACTTCACAAAAAGACCCATTTATAGGATAATTTAGGGGCTGAATATATCTAACCTAATGGTCACTTCAAAGTCATTTTTTCACTCACCTAAACCCAATTCCCAAAACAAAACCCGAAAGCTCTCACCTCTCTCTAATTTCTCTCTCCCCAATTCCTCCATTGAAGAAGGAAGAAGCTCGAAGAAGAAGGTCGATTTTTCTATGATTTCACTTTAATTTCTTGGATTTATCTTCATTAAGGCATGGGTTCTTAACTCTTGGTAAGAGGTCCTCTCAAGTTCATTTCAAAATACCCAATTCCATGGGGTTTTCCAATTCTAATGGGTTTTCTTCTAAACTTCAAATTGACGATAAATTGTGATTTCCGATGAATAATTGAGTATAGATTATTGATAAATTGATTTTAATTGATGTAATTTCATTATGATCATGTTCCCTTCCCCAAATTCCCCATATCTTGGGTCTTGTTTATGAATTAATTGGAATTGGACAATGATATGATTATTAGACTTGTTTTATATATTCTAAGTCATGTATGGATTGACTATGGTAATGTATTGTTGGGATTGGATCTATTTCTTGATGAATTCATGATGAACCCTAATTCACCTAACCCTAGGT
Organism: Solanum sitiens; assembly: GCA_016801875.1. Classification (NCBI taxonomy): domain Eukaryota; kingdom Viridiplantae; phylum Streptophyta; class Magnoliopsida; order Solanales; family Solanaceae; genus Solanum; species Solanum sitiens. The sequence goes on along the minus strand of JABWTJ010000827.1, from coordinate 127,985 downwards.
TATTAATTGATGTTATTTGGGATAGTGATGATGCATTTGACCTAGTTCTTGTGTTAATTAATATTGATTGATGTTACTACACCTATTAATAGATGTAATTTGTTGGTTGATGGTAAGACCATGATGAAAGCTTTTGAAGGAGATATGGTAAGTCTTCATGATCCTAATCTTTACTTCAAGTATGATGACTTGTGATTGGCGATGTATTTCAATTGAAGTATATCTTGTGAATAGCCTACATAGGTGTTGGTATGATGTTGAATTGAAATGTCTTGACTATGTTAATGTGAGATTATGCTTAAGATGAAATTATATAAGGTTGGTTATGAAGTACCTATGTACCTTGTTATGATATGATGATGTTAATGTGTTAATCTCACATATGAGGGTTGTATTGAAAGGATATACTCATGCAATACCGATTGAGCTAAATGACTATGATTATACAAGGGATAGACCCTATGACCTAAACTAAGTGATGACTAATAAAGAAAGACATTTCAAAAGGGACTCTAACTTTGCACCGAGTGAACTTGTAAATGAAGGGTGGCGCCTTCCCAAGGAGGGAAGGTAGGGTTCACCATAGTCCTCATGGGGTGGATAGCCTCATAGTACAAAAAAGGCATAGAGTGATGTTTCCATGACAGCCTCCAAGCTCCATAAACTATGTTACCACCATTGGAATACTAGCTAGTGGATCTACCTAGATGTTATGTTCATGTTTGGTACTACTTTGGTCGGTAGTCCGCCTTCCATCGGTGTAAGGTTTTACAAAACCAGATTCCACACTTAGTTCTTGTGGTCTATGTCAGTTAAGGCAAGTGTTTAGGAAAGTAAAATGAAGTAATGGACTATACACTAACTAGTGTGACTGGAGAGGTTTGACTTAGCCTAGGTAGGGGTATGGAACTCTACCTATGTCTTGCACTAGATTGCCTTGAGGGAATCCTTAGGAGGTTGTTCTTGTGTTCTTATAATGTATATGCTATGAAGATGTTGACTTTACATGTTGATGATTCTATATGTTGTTATTTTCATTTATGAACATGCTATTTGTCTATATTTCTAAATATGATGATGACTACTATTGATGCTATGTTATGTTAAGTGGGGCATTAATTGTGATCCTTTGTTTGGTTTACTTGATTGAGTAAGGTTATGGGCTTTGCTTGGTTATTGCACTTGTAGACTAAATGGTGGGTTATGAGTAAGGGTCTTGTTTATATTATGATGTTATGAACTCTTGTATATGTTGACTTGACTATTACTTGTTTATGTTGGTCTTGTATCATACATGGGTTTGACTTATGGATTGTGTGATTATTGGCTTATATAGGTTCTTGATTGTGCATAAGGCTTTTAAAAGTACTTTAGCATGGTTTTTATCAAATGTCCTCTTTAGCACGATTACACTTGTTTTATGTGCATATACCCATACTTAGTAGTACAAGTGTGTAGTAAACCATGTTTGATGTTTACTACAAATGTAGGATCCGGCCGTTGATATTAGGGAAGGCTTTGAAGACAACTTGGATTCTTATCTTCAAAGTTTGGTAGGTCCTCACTTTTCGAGGACGATGCCATTATCTACCTATTGATGTTGTTTACTGTTAAAGAATCTTTGTTCATTCTCTTTGATTTTGGTACTATAATTGTAAAACTTATATGTCGTTATAATTGTTGATGTAAGGGAGATGCCCAAATTGTGATTCTCTTATCTAGATTGTTTAATACGAGAAAATGTTATAGACTTCTTATGAGACTATATTATAATATATATGTGCAATAAACGTAGAAAACTATGTAATCTTCTTATACGAAGGATCTATGTATACTCGATATGAATATATTATGTGTATGTAGAGGTCTATGTAAACTTCAATGTAGAATAAAAAGTTTTAAATTTTCCATATTTTTAACATATGAATGTAATGGTGTATGCTAGGAGGCTAGTATTAGTCCTAAAAGAGGACGCCGACGCCGGTTACGTCTAGGGGGTGCTCCCCGGATGTGACAAACACCATCCATCGGAGTAGGTTACAAATCAGGATTCTATGCTTAGCTACCATAGACTATGTCGGTTATTGTGTATTTGCATTATATTGTATACCTACTAGTGTTGTAACAACCCTAAAAATGGATAAGATAAGAAATGCTTAATGTGTCAAGAATGCCTATGCTTAGACCAGGGTTCACACGGATTGATGCGCGTAGAACTAGACCTCGGAACCCTTGCTACAGCCAAGACAACTAACTTGGGGAGTTATTTGAGCTTGGAAAGGTTGGGTCCAACCATGTAGGGCTCTCGAATACGAAGATTTACTCGAAGGAGTCTTTACCGGACTTAAAAAGAGGAAATCTTAGGTTTGGAGGGTCTAGGGGTAAAATGGCCTTTTTCCTGGCTAAGGGTAGTATCGTAATTACCCTAAATATGTAATTAATTATTGAATTAATAAGGTGGAGGGGCAATTTGGGGAGAGAGGGCCGAAATTGAGCTCTTGAAGTGAAGTCTTGCTCCACCTGGGTTCGAACCTAGGTGGAAGCAATGAATTAAAGTGATTTTTATTTAAGATATTGAATTAATGTAATTAATTAATAATTATTATTCATTAGCTGATTTAAAATAAAATAAAAATCAGATTTTTAATAATTAACTAAACCTTATTTGACTAATTCCTAAACTAGACTCCTAAGCCTAATATAACTCCCACTCTCTCACGTTTATCTCTCCACTCTCACGCTCAATCTCTCTTCTTCTTTCTCACAAAAATTCTCTCCCAAAATAAGATACAAAAGCAGAAAAATAAACCAAGTTCTTCACACTTGAAGAACTCACACGAAATCACAAGAAAACAAACGGTAATTGCACACTAGGATAAGGGAGGTTGTCATTCGAGTGGAGTTGATATTGAGGAGGCTTAGACGTTTTCTTGGGTGGAGTTTTTGGGCAGCAAGTGAAGGGTTTGACGTCAAAAAGGTATGGGTTTTCTTCTCTCTTGGTCCCTTTCTCAAGAGACCCCTTAAGGTTCAAATTATTCATTCGAAAACTAGGATTGTTTCCCCTTTAGCATGCCCCTGTCACTAGCTCCCAATGAATCATAGGTTAGATATGATTGCTGGTAGAATTAGGTGTATGTTATGTTTTCGTGATGAATATGATTATGTTTGTGTACTTGAAATCGTATGAAAGACAACCATGTATTCGAAATTTTGTGCAAGTGTGTGCGTGTGCAAAAATGTTACTATAAATAGGGTCCTCGAGTTAAGCCTTCAAATTTTATAATGTTTTGGTTGTCATTTTACGTGCATAAACCTATGTAAATCGTGATGTTCATTAAAATAGAAGTGTGGATGATTTGAGTATCAATATTTTAGCTAAACGAATCCATGAAAATGCACCCCAAAAAGTGTGAATTGATCTAAAATTTCCCTAAGATTTTAAGTGAAAATGTTGGTGAAAATAAGCTAAAAAAATGACTAAATTTCCAGCAAACTTACAAGTTTAGCTTAGGCTGAATGTAGAGGAATAAATCTAAAAATTTAATTGAGTATAAAGGGATGAGGCCACCAGGATTCGAACCTGTGACCACACCCGTGTACTGCCTTGAAATCGCAAGAAAAGGAATGGGATCAGGGGGAATCGATATGGGGTACGCTGGCTGCAAAAGTAGAGTGCAAAAATTAATAAGATAAAATAGTAGGCGTGGGAATCGAACTCACGACCTCCAGAGGCAGCGAGTGAAGTAAAGAAAAAACTAAAGAAAAGAAATGTCAGGCTTGGGAATCGAACACACGACCTCAAAGTTGTGAAGGAGAGTAAAGGAGAAAGGGAAAATAAAAGAAAATAAAGTGAGGCTGTGGGGGATCGATCCCACAACCTCACTGTCAACGCATAGATACCCAACATTTAAATGAAATTTAAAATAAGGAAGCTGTGGGGGTTCGAACCCACAACCTCTCAGTCCCAAACGAATAAAAGAAAAAAATAAAGAGAGGCTGTGGGGGTTTGATCCCACAACCTTATGGTTTATGTGAATGAGACAAGAGAATTAAATAAAAAAAATATAAAAGGGGCTGTGGGGGTTCGATCCCACAACCCTTCGGCCAAATGAGAGGAGATTCCAAGGAGAAAAATAAAGAGGGAATGTTGATGTTGGGGCTAGATGTAGGGTGCCAACTTCATGAGGACTAAAAATAAAATCAAGGAAAAATGTAAGTGTTGTTCAAGGGATTCGAACTTGGGTTCCCTTGCCCAAATTTCCGTATTGATACATAAGTCATACGTGAATTAAATGTTCAAGAATAATGCCACCTACTTAGATTGAAATCGAGATCTTGGCATACATACAAGATAAGTCTTGTACTACATAATCTTAGGAAGATATGAGTCACTTAACGAACTATGAATGAAGCCTCACGGCTTGTATGTATAGACCCATATGTCTAGCATACGTTTAAAAATAAGTGAACCTAAGATGTATGTAATGAAATGAAGTAACCCTAGAAGGGTTGAGTACGAGTGTAAAACACACTAAATGGCCAAGTGCATTGGCATACAATGAAATGATTATTATGTAATGAAATGATGAAACCCTAGAAGGGTTAAGTAAGAGTGTGAAACACACAAATGGCCAAGTGCATTGGCATATGATGAAATGAACATTCACGTAAAATGGGGTGAGTAATTATGAAGAGCAATTATGCTAATGTTAATGAATGTGGTGACAACATGATATGTGGCTAATGTAAAAGATGAGAAGAATCTCAAATGAGCCTAAGTAAATGTTACCAAAACATACTCGCCTATGAGAGTGTAAAGTTAATCAAGAGACAAGTCTCTATGAACACTCTAATGAAAGTATTGAGATTAACACACTTAATACTAATGATGAGATGAGAAATCATCTATTGAGCTATGATTTCCTCATACTAGAAGCCAGCTTCCATGACGTATGAGTTGAATGCAATGGAACTTTATACTGAGCATCGATAGACTAGCTATGAGCGGTGATGCCTTCTTTCAGGAAGGGCAGAGGTTCACGTAACTCTCATGAGATGAGACTGTCCGGCCATGCCGGGTATGGTCTCATTATATCTCCTAGTCTTCGAACCTATACTGCCAATATAGGGATCTGGCAGGGTTAAATTCCCATGTAGGCTAGCATGTTTTGGTTCACTTTGGCCGGTGATTCTACCTCTTTTTGGTGTGGGGGAGACACTGAATTTCATGATGCACATGATCTATGTCGGTTAAAGTTAAAGTTCCCAATGAATGAATGAGGCCAACCTCAAATGATGTACACAATGAAATGAATGATACCAAAGGTGTTAGGATAGGATAATCAAGAGGTGATATAGACTCAAGTAATGACACTAGGTTATTCTTGATCATTGCACAGCAAGCCCGATGAAATTCTTAAAGTGCATCCTAGGTATAGCTGGTGTTTACACTAGCCTATGAACGAAATGAAATAAGGTACATATGAATGAATGAAGCAGACTCTGTGTTTGCTAATGAAGACTCCCTATTGAGGTCCCATATGTTGAGCCCTTATTTTGGAAAGTCTTAATGTCAAGTCCATGATTCCAAGGTCTCATGGCATATGAATGAATGTTATAAAAGACGTTATGTGCTATATGCAATATGATATGTGCTATGTGTAAGATGTTATGTGCTGTGTGCAATATGATAAGTATGATGATGCATGTTACTCTCATTGCATGACTTTTCTAATCCAAATTTGGAAAGCTCACTGACTTTCCTAATCCAAATTTTGGAAAGCTCACTAACTTTCCTAATTCAAATTTGGAAAGTTCACTAACTTTCCTAATCCCAATTTGGCAAGTCCACTGACTTGACTTTCAATAATCATGTTGTTAGGAAAGAGCTATTCTTACTCTTGCATGTCCTTAGTGTGTGCTTGCATATACACATACTTAGTACAAGTGTGTACTAATCCCATATAACTCTATATTTTTAGGTGCAGGCACAGGTGGACGCTAGAGCTTACAGGTTGACGTTGCAGCTATCCGAATGTGGAGCTTTCATATGATATTTGTAGGCCCTCATGCTTTCTAGGATGTCTACCGTTATTATCTGGCTTAGATGTAGGCTTTAGCTAGTGGAGAATGTTCCACTAGTGTTTCTTTCCACTTTCATTTCAGACTTTGTATTTGTGCCGTTTTGGCAAAAATACATTTAATGCAATTACGAACTGTTTCTTTCATTTGATTATCTCTATATTAGATGGTTGATTTGTGAACGCCTATGATGTTAAGTTTAAAATGTTTAGCATGAAATAAGAAAACAAAAATTTCAAATTTTCCTCTAAAATTAACCTAGATGAAGTAAAAATGACGTATGTAGGCTTGTCTGCGACCTCTGAGAGTTCAACGACGCCGATATCGTCTGAGGTCTAGATTCAGGTCGTGACAAAGTTGGTATGAGAGCACTAGGTTAAATTCTGAGGATAATAAGTTGACATCAACCACATTGAGTAGTTTTTAAGTCATGGTAGTGAAGTGCACCACTATCCTGAATTAGAGACTGCATGATGCATAGGAAAATTTTCCTTCTTCTACTCTTTATCGTGCTATCTAGAGCTTTGACACTTTGTGTCATTCTAAGTATCTAACTTACTTCTTGTGTGAGCGCGTAAAAGAATACACACAAGGATTAGGATGGCCAAGTGGTCTAAGGCACCAGACTCAATATCTGGCCTTCCCAAGAAGGGGCAGTGATAGAAATACCCAGCGTGAACGAAAGACGTTTGATAAGAGTTGTTGTTCGCATGGAGGTGAGTGCATGGTATGTTCTAAAGCCTGCTATGAGTATTGACGAAGAGGAGAAGGCTAAGTTGGCTGCTTATTAGCTCAAGGAGATGGCTTAGGTATGGATTACTTCATAAATGCTAGACTACCATAGACTATCTAAACAGGGTAGTAAGGTTAAGTTTCCGAATAAGTTAGAGTTAAAATGAATTCATGTTTGCATATTATGTTGCTGTTTTTGTATAGCCTGGACATGATTTTTGTGTTGCTTGAGTTGTGAGGTGCATCAAGTTAAGTGCGATTGAGAAGGAAGTTCCTCAATCTCAAATATAAAGCTTCAGATAAGCTTGAGTAATATGCATTATCCATAGTAAGTGTGAAACAGAAATTCACAAAGAGTAAAGTCTCAAGTATGTTAAGATTGATCTTCGTTCAGGGTATCATCAGCTTAGGGTTAGGGATGGAGATATCCCAAAGTGAGCCTTTCGTACCCGTTATGGTCATTATGAGTTCTTAGGCATGTCATTTGGTCTCACGAATGCACCTGCTGCATTTATGGACCTCATGAACCGAGTCTTCCATGAATACCTTGATTCTTTCGTCATAGTATTCATTGATGACATCCTCATCTACTCTAGGACCAAGGAAGAGAATGAACAGCATTTGAGACTAACCTTGCAGGTACTTAGACAACATCAGTTGTATGCCAAATTCAGCAAGTGTGAATTCTGGCTTAGATCAGTGACCTACCTGGGTCATGTTGTGTTCGATCAGGGTGTGAAGGTGGATCCCAGGAAGACTGAGGCTGTGAAGAACTGGCCAAAACCTCTTACTCCCATTGACATCCGTAGCTTTCTGGGATTGCCTTGTTACTACCGCAGGTTCGTGGAGGGCTTTTCTTCCATTGCTGCCCCACTGACTGCTTTGACTACGAAGAAAGCCAAGTTTGAATGGACGGAGACTTGTTAGAAGAGTTTCCAGGAGCTCAAGGACAGACTCACTTCAGCCCCGGTGCTTACATTGCCTAAGTGTGGTGAGAATTACACTGTTTACTGTGATGCATCTAGGGTTGGTTTGGGTTGTGTTCTTATGCATGTTTGTAAGGTGATAGCCTATGCGTCTAGACAGCTCAAGGTTCATGAGAAGAATTATCCCACTCATGACCTGGAGTTGGCAGCTGTGGTGTTTGCACTGAAGCTGTGGAGGCACTACTTGTATGAAGTGCATGTGGATGTGTTCACAGACCACAAGAGTCTCCAGTACGTGCTCACACAGAGGGAATTGAATCTACGTCAGCGGAGATGGTTAGAGATGTTGAAGGATTATGACATGAATGTTCACTACCATCCAGGTAAGGCTAATGTTGTAGCTGATGCTTTGAGCAGGATGAGCATGGGAAGTACAGTCCACGTTGAGGATGCGAAAAAGGAGTTGGCAAAAGATGTAGACAGATTGGCCAGAGTGGGTGTGCGATTGATTGACTCTACTAGTGGGGGTGTTTCAGTTCATCCTAGTTCTGAATCATCCTTGGTAGTTGAAGTCAAGCAGGGTCAGCATATCGATCCTGTGTTGATGGAGCTGAAGGACTCACTATTGATAAAGATGAATGAGTCTTTCGCTTTGGGAGGTGACGGCATAGTTAGGTATTAGGGCAGGCTGTGTGTACCAGATGGGGATGATTTGTGGACCAGGATTGTTACAGATGCCCATGGTTCCAGATATTCCATACATCCAGGTTCCACCAAGATGTATCATGATCTTAAGCAGATTTATTGGTGGGATGGCATAAAGAAGGACATTGCAGAATATATGGCCAAGTGTCCTAATTATCAGCAGGTTAAGGCAGAACATCTTAAGCCTGGCGGTCTTACTTAGATTATTGAGGTTCCGACGTGGAAGTGGGAGGCCATTAATACGGACTTCGTGGTTTGTCTTCCGAGGACTAGGAGACAACATGACTCCATATGAGTTATTGTGGATAGGATGACTAAGTCTGCCCACTTTATCCCTGTGAAGTCTACTTACAGAGCCGAGGATTACGCGAGACTCTACATTGATGAGATTGTGACATGGCATGGGATTCCTTTGTCTATCATTTCAGATAGAGGAGCTCAGTTTACTTCACATTTCTGGAGATCTTTCCAGAAGAGCTTGGGCACGCAGGTAAAGCTTAGTACTATCTTTCATCCTCAGACTAATGGGCAGGCAGAACACACCATTCAGACATTGGAGGACATGTTGATAGCATGTGTGATTGACTTCAGGGGTAGCTGGGATGACCATCTGCCTTTGATAGAGTTCTCGTATAATAATAGCTATCACTCCAGCATTGGGATGGCACCGTTTGAGGCACTGTATAGTAGGAGGTGTAGATCTCCAGTTGGGTGGTTCGAGGTTGGAGAGTCATCCATTTTGGGTCCAGAGATCATTCATGAGGCCTTAGAGAAGGTCATAGGGATTAGGGACAGGTTGGTTACTGCTTATAGTCGGCAGAAGTCATATGCAGATAACAGAAAACGGCCCTTAGAGTTTGATGTTGGTGACCAGGTGTATCTGAAGATATCACCTATGAACGGGGTGATGAGGTTTGGCAGGAAGGGAAAGTTGAGTCCGAGGTATGTTGGGCCATACGAGATCCTACAGCGTGTGGGTAAGGTGGACGATGAGTTGGCATTGCCTGCGAAGCTAGCTTCTGTCCATCCAGTCTTTCATGTATCCATGTTAAAGAAGTGCCTAGGTGATCCAGCATCGATTCTACCTGTGGAAGATTTGGGGGTCGATGAAGACTTGTCCTACGAGGAGGTACCGGTTGAGATCTTAGACAGACAGATCAAGCGGCTGAGAAACAAGGAGATTGCCACAGTGAAGGTATTGTGGAGAAATCATCTTGTTGAGGGTGCTACGAGGGAGGCTGAGGCCAACATGAGATCCCGCTACCCTCATCTTTTCAGCTCTTGAGGTTAGACTTCCTACTCTTAAGTCTAAGTTTCTTTATCTCTCCTAATTTTTGTAGCTATTGCTTGACTGTGCATATTGATTATGTTATGATCTAATTGGCATTACGATAGATAGTAGTAGTGTCATTGGGGGATGAATGTTCCTAAGGGGGGGATATTGTACAACCCTAAAAATGGATACGATAAGAAATGCTTAATGTGTCAAGAATGCCTATGCTTAGACCAGGGTTCACACGGATTGATGCGCGTAGAACCAGACCTCGGAACCCTTACTACAGCCAAGCTAACTAACTTGGGGAGCTAGTTGAGCTTGGAAAGGTTGGGTCCAACCAGGTAGGGCTCTCGAATACGAAGATTTACTCGAAGGAGTCTTTACCGGACTTAAAAAGAGGAAATCTTAGGTTTGGAGGGTCTAGGGGTAAAATGGTCTTTTTCCTGGCTAAGGGTAGTATCGTAATTACCCTAAATATGTAAATAATTATTTAATTAATAAGGTGGAGGGGCAATTTGGGGAGAGAGGGCCAAACTTGAGCTTTTGAAGTGAAGTCTTGCTCCACCTGGGTTCGAACCTAGGTGGAAGCAATGAATTAAAGTGATTTTTATTTAATATATTGAATTAATGTAATTAATTAATAATTATTATTCATTAGCTGATTTAAAATAAAATAAAAATCAGATTTTAAATAATTAACTAAGCCTTATTTGACTAAGTCCTAAACTAGACTCCTAAGCCACAATAACTCCCACTCTCTCACATTTATCTCTCCACTCTCACGCTCAATCTCTCTTCTTCTTTCTCACAAAAATTCTCTGCCAAAATAAGATACAAAAGCAGAAAAATAAACCAAGTTCTTCACACTTGAAGAACTCACAAGAAATCACAAGAAAACAAACGGTAATCGCACACTAGGCTAAGGGAGGCTGTCATTCGATTGGAGTTGATATTGAGGAGGCTTAGAAATTTTCTTGGGTGGAGTTTTTGGGCAGCAAGTCAAGGGTTTAACGTCAAAAAGGTATTGGTTTTCTTCTCTCTTGGTCCCTTTCCCAAGATACCCCATAAGGTCATATTATTCATTCGAAAACTAGGATTGTTTCCCCTTTTGCATGCCCCTGTCACTAGCTCCCAATGAATCGTAGGTTGGGTATGATTGCTGGTAGATTTAGGTGTATGTTATGTTTTCGTGATGAATATGATTATGTTTGTGTACTTGAAATCGTATGAAAGACAACGATGTATTCGAAATTTTGTGCAAGTGTGTGCGTGTGCAAAAATGTTACTGTAAATGGGGTCCTCAAGTTAAGCCATCAAATTTGATAATGTTTTGGTTGTCATTTTACGTGCATAAAGCTATGTAAATCGTGATGTTCATTAAAATGGAAGTTTGGCTAATTTGAGTATCAATATTTTAGCTAAACGAATCCATGAAAATGCACCCCAAAAAGTGTGAAATGATCTATGAATTTCCCTAAGATTTGAAGTGAAAATGTTGGTGAAAATAAGCTAAAAAAATGACTAAATTTCTAGCAAACTTACAAGTTTAGTTTAGGCTAAATGTAGAGGAATAAATCTGGAAATTTAATTAAGTATAAAGGGATGAGGCCACCAGGATTCGAACCTGTGACCACACCCGTGTACTGCCTTGAAATCGCAAGAAAAGGAATGGGATCAGGGGGAATCGATATGGGTACGCTGGCTGCAAAAGTAGAGTGCAAAAATTTATAAGATAAAATGGGAGGCGTGGGAATCGAACCCACGACCTCCAGGCAGCGAGTGAAGTAAAGAAAAAATTAAAGAAAAGAAATGTGAGGCGTGGGAATCGAACCCACGACCTCAAAGCTGTGAAGGAGAGTAAAGAAGAAAGGGAAAATAATAGAAAATAAAGTGAGGTTGTGGGGGCTCGATACCACAACCTCACTGTCAACGCATAGATACCCAACATTTAAATGAAATTTAAAATAAGGAGGCTGTGGGGGTTCGAACCCACAACCTCTCAGTCCCAAACGAATAAAAGAAAAAAATAAAGAGAGGCTGTGGGGGTTTGATCCCACAACCTTATGGTCTATGTGAATTAGACAAGAGAATTAAATAAAAAAAATATAAAAGGGGCTGTGGGGTTCGATCCCACAACCCTTCGGCCAAATGAGAGGAGATTCCAAGGAGAAAAATAAAGAGGGAATGTTGATGTTGGGGCTCGATCTAGGGTGCCAACGTCATGAGGACTAAAAATAAAATCAAGGAAAAATGTAAGTGTTGTTCAAGGGATTCGAACTTGGGTTCCCTTGCCCAAATTTCCATATTGATACATAAGTCATACGTGAATTATATGTTCAAGAATAATGCTACCTACTTAGATTGAAATCGAGATCTTGGCATACATACAAGATAAGTCTTGTACTACATAATCTTAGGAAGATATGAGTCACTTAACGAACTATGAATGAAGCCTCATGGCTTGTATGTATAGACCCATAAGTCTAGCATACGTTTAAAAATAAGTGAACCTAAGATGTATGTAATGAAATGAAGTAACCCTAGAAGGGTTAAGTACGAGTGTAAAACACACTAAATGGCCAAGTGCATTGGCATACGATGAAATGATTATTATGTAATGAAATGATGAAACCCTAGAAGGGTTAGGTAAGAGTGTGAAACACACAAATGGACAAGTGCATTGGCATATGATGAAATGAACATTCACGTAACATGGGGTGAGTAATTATGAAGAGAAATTGTGCTAATGTTAATGAATGTGGTGACAACATGATATGTGGCTAATGTAAAAGATAAGAAGAATCTCAAATGAGCCTAAGTAAATGTTACCAAAACGTACTCGCCTATGAGAGTGTAAAGTTAATGAAGAGACAAGTCTCTATGAACACTCTAATGAAAGTATTGAGATTAATACACTTAATACTAATGATGAGATGAGAAATCATCTATTGAGCTATGATTTCCTCATACTAGAAGCCAGCTTCCATGACGTATGAGTTGAATGCAATGGAAATTTATACTGAGCATCGATAGACTAGCTATGAGCGGTGATGCCTTCTTTCGGGAAGGGCGGAGGTTCACGTAACTCTCATGAGATGAGACTGTCCGTCATGCCGGGTATGGGTCTCATTATATCTCCTAGTCTTTGAACCTATACTGCCAATATAGGGATCTGGCAGGGTTAAATTCCCATGTACGCTAGCATGTTTTGGTTCACTTTAGCCGGTGATTCCACCTCTTTTCGGTGTGGGGGAGACACTAGATTTCATGATGCTCACATGATCTATGTCGGTTAAAGTTAAAGTTCCCAATGAATAAATGAGGCCAGCCTCAAATGATGTACACAATGAAATGAATGATACCAAAGGTGTTAGGATAGGATAATCAAGAGGTGAGCTAGACTCAAGTAATGACACTAGGTTATTCTTGATCATTGCACAGCAAGCCCGATGAAAGTCTTAAACAACATCCTAGGTATAGCTGGTGTTTACACTAGCCTATGAACGAAATGAAATGAGGTACATATGAATGAATGAAGCAGACTCTGTGTTTGCTAATAAAGACTCCCTAGTTGAGGTTTCATATATTGAGCCCTTATTTTGGAAAGTCTTAATGTCAAGTCCATGATTCCAAGGTCTCATGGCATATGAATGAATGTTACAAAAGACGTTATTTACTATATGCAATATGATATGTGCTATGTGTAAGATGTTATGTGTTGTGTGCAATATGATAAGTATGATGATGCATGTTACTCTCATTGCATGACTTTCCTAATCCAAATTTGGAAACTCACTGACTTTCCTAATCCAAATTTGGAAAGCTCACTTACTTTCCTAATTCAAATTTGGAAAGTTCACTAACTTTCCTAATCCCAATTGGGCAAGTCCACTGACTTGACTTTCAATAATCATGTTGTTAGGAAAGAGATATTCTTACTCATGCATGTCCTTGGTGTGTGCTTGCATATTGCCCATACTTAGTACAAGTGTGTACTAATCCCATACAACTCTATATTTTTAGGTGCAGGCACAGGTGGATGCTAGAGCTTACAGATTGACGTTGCAGCTATCCGAATGTGGAGCTTTCATCCGAACTTGGTAGGCCCTCATACTTTCGAGGATGTATACCGTTATTATTTAACTTAAATGTAGGCTTTAGCTAGTGGAGCATGTTCCACTAGTGTTTCTTTCCACTTTCATTTCAGACATTGTATTGGTGCCGTTTTGGCAAAAATACGTTTAATGCAATTATGAACTGTTTCTTTCATTTGATTATCTCTATATTAGATGGTTGATTTGTGAAAACCTATGATGTTAAGTTTAAAATGTTTAGCATGAAATAATAAAACAAAAAGTTCAAATTTTCCGCTAAAATTAACCTATATGAAGTAAGAATGACGTATGTACGCTTTTCTGCGACCTCTGAGAGGTCAACGACGCCGATCTCGTCTGGGGTCTAGATTCCGGTCGTGACAAGTGTTTGAGATGTATATGAAGTTTAGGTGATGGTATGGGATAATACCTTGACATTGCACCCTTAGGCTTTGAAGATGTTAGTGAGTGAGTCCCTAGGTCTTCTCCAAGACTATTACTTGATTGTCCTTATGCCATGAATGTATCTTAAATGAACTAACGAAGTTAATGACATAAGTTAGAAAGCATGTAAATGAATGAGTTCCTAATCTAGAGTAACTTTAAGGATTGCCTAGTTAAAGTGTGAAGGGGGCATGAAGTATTATCTCTTCAATTATTATCTAAGGAAGTCTTAAGAATGACTCTAGTTAGGAAAGTTGGTTGATAAGTTAGGTATGATCTAATCTTAGGAAGTCTTAAGGATTATTTAGGTAACCTTGAAGAGAGTGTATGAGCCTTCTTTTTCTTGAATTACTTAATTAAGTCTTTTGATAACCTTAGTGAGGAGAATGTAATGTTATGTGTTATGTGTTTTGGTATATTATGAGTGTATGTATCACATTATAGGTAGTCCCAATGATACTTTTGGTGTGGTTAGAGAGGGTGTATGGGCGGTCTCTCTTTTTCTTACTTAAGTGAGTCTTAGGATAGCTTTTAGTGAGAGAATTACATGCTTATTGGATTCATTGTGAAGTTGACGAACTTCACTGTATCATTGGACTTAGTCACTGTAACAATGACATAGTTCACTGTAATGTCCTTAAAATGTGAATAAATGTTTTTGTGTTATCTTATGTGTTTTTGAGGTGTTAAATATTTTCTTAATCTAATACTATGATGCTTTAATAAAAAAGAGCATGTTTCCATTAAATGTCCGTAATCATGATTTTATGCATTAAGCCATACTTAGTACATGTGTTTGTACTAATTCCATGCTTTTATCTATCTCTAATGTAATTCATAGGAGAAGTTGCTTTGGGGAGCGAAGCTTGGATTATAGGATCTTTCAAGCAAGTTTGAAGTATGTCCTCATTTGACTCAAGGACATAGATGTCTTTAGAGTTCTTTCATTAAATCAATGTAATACACTTAATAGTAGTATATTTCGATTGTATGGCCTGTGCCCCATGTATTATTGTGTCTAAGATTTTATGATATAAGACCTAGTATTTCCTTTGGTTTATATGAAAGAGTTTTTTAAAGACTATTTGAATGTTATGAAAAATTTTAATTACGCACTACTTTTCATATATGTATATGCGATGAATGTTGTAAAAGGGCTTGTACAAGACCTCTGAGAGGTCAAGTATGCCGGTATAATTTGACATATCTTCTAGGGTATGCTCTCAAGATGTGACATACGAACCCCCAAGGGCCCCACAAAAGGACCTTAAGGAGGACCCAAAGGCTGCCTAGACACTGCCTTGGTAGTGTCAATCGCGCCCAAGAACGATGCCCAGTAATCTCCCATACGCCCCATCGAGGGGGAGGGCGTAGCTCAACACTTAGCCTTGTGAGAATGAGCTCCAATAGTGCAGCCTCAGTCACCATCGACGGAGCAACATGACGGGCCGTCACTGTATCGACGCTCCATCGATTGGCTTCCGTAGGTGCTGCCTTCAATTGCAGCGTTCACGCTGCCATGCAAGGGGTAAATTGAGAATTTCACCCGACGTCACTAAATTACTATAGACGGTTATTTTGTGTATTTTTAGGTATATTAATCTAGTTATTAAGATCAAAACCCCATACACAATTCATTATTCAAAATTAGACTTCCCTCTAAAAAACAAACCTATCTAGAAACCTCCATTGGAGATGAAACTGAAGAACAACTTGTAGATTGGATTTCCATGGATTCTTTATCAATATTTCGTTGTATTTTCATGTAATTAGGTTTGGTGATCCTTCGTCCTTATTCAACCTTTCTCTAAGGAGTTCCTTCCAACGTTTTCAATGAGAATTCATGATCAAACCTTCTATATTTCAATCTAGCCATGGGTTCTTTCTCCAAACATTTTCAAAAGCATGCTTATGTCAAATTGATTATTAGCTACTGTTTGTCATGTTGAATTCAATCCAATTTCATGATGAACCCATTATCTCTACCAAATCTCAATTTAGCCTATATTGTAGTATATTTAGATGTTGATGCTAGAATGATTGTTATGAGATCCAATTATGATAAATTTATTTAGCTTCTGCCTATGATGTAAATTGATGAAGAAATATGTGTAGTTTAACCAATGTAGATAAAGGCTTGAAGATTTGGTAAGGTTGACCTAAATTACTCTACTTTCTGTAGATTGATAATGTAGTGTAATCAATGTGATCTCGATCCTATTGTAAATGAAGCATGATCTCGTCTATGATATGATACTCTTAGCTACTTCCGTATAATTGTATTATTAATGAGTTATGAGTATTGATCATTGATGATAAAATCAAGGGATATTTGGTAAGATTGCTCTATTCCTCTACTTTTCTATAGATTTCCTAGATGATTGGCCTTGAATGGCATTGTGTGGTATGGTCCACTTATGGTGGCTGTGTTTACTTTATTGTCAATGTATATCTGATGTGATCATTGCCTAAAATGCAAATTTATTATGAAGGTGTGGTGGTGATGATGATCCAATGTGAAATATTATGTCTAGTCTTCCATTCTAGTTATGATCTAGGGTGTATTGCTAATTGTTACTCCCTCAAAAATGAGCTAGGTTGATCTAGGGACTAACACTTGTGTCATGATGTTTTAAGGTCCTAAACTAGTTAATAATAGTGTTCATATGCAGTATAAAAAGTTTGGAAGTGTTTGAAGATCAAACGTCCAAGAACGCCCAAGACGTCCGAAAACTAGTCAAAGTTGAACTAGTGTGCCGTGGTCTTTTGTAGTGAAGTTTTAGGGGATTGTTTGTGTAACATTTCAAAATTCCAAGGCATGTTGTTAAACTTAACCTAGGTTCCATGAGGTATAATCACTGTTCTAAGTCGAATTAGGTGTATATAGAGTAGTTAAGGTGTTTAAGAACCAAAATATTCAAGAACGTCCATGACGTTCGGAAAGTTGGTTCACAAGAGGGATAGTGTGTCTTAGACATTTGACTAATTTTAAGAGTCGGAATCAAGCGAAAGATGGTAAAAATAGTAGTAACACATGTTAGGGATGTTTCATGGTTGAAACGTTCGGGTACGACTCTCCAAGGACCAACCAAGGGCACTTGAGGAGGACCCTTGTAGTTTGGATGCAACACTGCCTGGCAGTGTGCATCGACGAAAGGGTTGATGGTGCGTGAGTGGATCTACGGGGCGTCGACTCACAGATGGACCGTGGTCGAGGTCTCGTCTGTGAGGGCCAAACTTACTGCCAAGATTTTAAAACGACCTCATTTAATTAATGAATGAATTTTGGTGGTTAGTTGGGGGATTAGGAAGTCTAATTAAGTAATTTAACCCCTCATATAAATACCCCAACCCTCATTAGCCTAAACTAAACACTCAAAATAAAACTCTCTTCCTTCTCTCTACTTTGTCTCTCTATTAGAAGAAATCATTGAAGACTTAGCTAAGGAAGGGTTTTGGGGGCTGGAAAGGGACGAATTCATCATCAAATTGTTATCAAAGCATTAAGGTATGGGATCTAATTCACCTTTGAGACTTCTTTCCTCAAAGGTCTCATTCAAAGGTTTTCCAAATAGTTGAGTTTCATGTGGGTTTCATTCAATTACAAATTTTATGTTATGAATTGAATTGCTCATGTTTTCTTTGGGTTATAATGATTAGATTGTCATGTATTGTAACTTGATTAGGATGAATTGATATGGTTTGGTCTACATAGTAGATTTTGATCCTTACTCCTTAACCCTAGGTTTTATCTTAATATGAATTGTGTTGGGTTCAATTCAATTGACTTCACTATTGGTTTAATCATCCTTAACTACTGTTATTACATTGATCATGGACCTAATGTGATGAAATTGTAGTCTATCATGCTAATTCTTGAGGTGTTAATCTATGTTAAGAAAATGGACTTAGATATTATGTTTTCAAGCCTTGATTTTGTTTTGAATTATGGTGTAGTTATTCTTCTACATTCATTATCATATTAGTTATTGGATTACATTGGTGTGATGAACCAAATTGGGTTGATCTATGGGTTGATGATAAGGCCCTTTATGATGAACTATGGAGGAGTGTTGGTAAGTCTTGACTATCCTATTTCTCACTTCCATTGTGGTTAATTTTCATCAAGTTATGATGTTGTGTTGAAGTATACCTTGGTTAAGATGCTATGATGGTATGATGATTGAATCGAAATGTCTTATGTTTTGGTTGTGAGGTTGCCTAGGGGTACATGTTATAAAGAAGTTGATGTGTAATAATGTGCCCTATTATGATGAGATGTGCAAGTGTCAACTTCACCTAGATGAATTGTGAATGAAAGGACTATTTCTCATACAAATCTTATTGATCTTGATGATGAATATATAAGGGCTAGACCCTATGACCTAACTAAGTGTATGATGGTAATAAGGCTATAAATACATTCTATAAAAAGGGAATTTTGTTAAGCACCGAGTGAACTTGACAATGGGAGGTGATAACTTGTTCATAAAAGGAAAGATTCATCCTAAAGTTGCCCGTGTGATGTTAACTCCATTGCTTATGGAGTATGTCATCTAAGGGATTCCCATGAGGAGCGGCCCAATTACCACATGGTATGAATAGGGAAATCTACCTCTTAGTTCTTGAACTATGTTGCCACCATAGGATACTAGCTAGTGGATCCACCTAGATAGCTACGTTTATGTTAGGTTCTACCTTGGCCGGTAGACCACCTTCCATCGGTGTAAGCTTTTATGATACCGGATTACACATTAGCTCATGTGGTCTATGTCGGTTAAGGCAAGAGTTCCCTAAACTAAAATGAATGAATGAAATATAAACTAATTGAAGTAACTTGAGGGGTTTGACATTAGCCTAGGTAGGGGTATGGGACTCTACCTATGCCTTGCACTAGTTTACCTTGATAGGAACTTTGAGGAGTTAATATTATGTATAGAAATGATGATGTAATGTAAATGACTTTATATGTTGAATAAGATACTTATGAATATGAAATTGGTTATCATTGTTAAAGAAAGAATATCATATGAGATGGAAGACTATGCTATGTGAAGTGAATTGCTAATTATGATCTTTAGTAGGTTACTTGATTAAGTAGGGTTATGGGGCTTTACTTGGTCATTGCACTTGTGGCTTCATAAGGATTATAGTTGGTTGGTTTGCTTTGCTATTTATATGATTTACTCTTATTCATGTTTTGTGATGTTATTACTTGATGATAGAGTTATATGAGATTATGGTTTTAAGTATGATGATATGCATATGACATAATTTACTTGTCTAGTATATTCAAGGAATTGGTTTAAATGACATGATGGCATTAAATGTCCCTTTTTAGCATACGTTGTTGGTATTGTGCATGTGGTCTTCTACTTAGTACATGTGGCGTACTAACCCCATTTTCTCCCTTTTTTCCAAACATTTTAGGTTCCGATCGTTGAAGTTGGTTTGAGGTGATTTGAAGGAAGACTTGGATATTCTGTCATCCAAGTGGTAGGTCCTCATTTTACCGACGACGATGCCAAAATTCTCTTTACGAAGTTACTTAGTTACTACAACTTTTGTATTGACTCTATTTCCTATTTGAGACAAAGTTGTATAAAGCCTATATGTGGCTTACTTTTATTGATGTAGGGCTATGCCCAATGTTGTTATTGTCATTTAGATGGTTTATGAGATGAGACAGATTTATGACTCTATTTTCTTATTATATAAGTGTGTGGAATAAAAGTAGAAGATTATGTAAACTTCTTATACGAACGAGTCTATGTATACTTGATATTATTATGATTATGTGTATGTAGAGGTCTATGTAAACCTCCGATTAGATGCAGTTGAAAAGTTTTTAATTCTTCCGTATTTTTAATCGATGAATGCAATGATGTAAGACTAAGAGGCTTGTCTTAGTCCTCAAAGAGGACGACGACGACGGTTACTTCTAGGGGGTAAACCCGAATGTGACAGTTTGAGAGTGAAATTAAGTATAGATGGTTCCTATATATATCCTACACGTAAAGGGTCGAATACATCCGAGAATGACGCCCCAGGGACAAGTCTAAGGGTCCCCAAGGAGGACCTAAAATGACCAATGCAAAATTCCGCGCCAGCAAAAATATGGATGTGGTCGTGCGTCACGCAACTGGCCTTAAAGTGGGCGAAAATCTTGCCATGCAATGCGGAGCTGTCAAGAACCATTCTGTCTCAAAATTTTCCAGAACCAAGATTTGAAAATACCTCCGTGACACGCAGTAAACTCCTAGATTTGGTCGCGTCGTTTAAGTCAAATTTGAATTGGTTAAATTTTCCAATAAGTGCTGGGGTCTTTTGAGTAATTTGGGTATGACTTATTGACGGATATTGAGTAGTTTTAAGCCCCTAAAATCACCAATTAAAGCTACACCCTCAACTCAAAACAAAACCTCTCCATTCTTCTCTTCAAAACCTCTATTGTTGAAGCTTGGGAGCTCCAAGGAAGAAAAATATTTCAAGTTTTTTCTCCATCAATATTGTGGTCTTTTCTTCACAATTAAGGTATGGTTCTTCAAAGATTCAATTCCAATGATTTTCAAAGATGATGAAAACATGATTCCTTCTATTTCAACTTCTAGCCATGAGTTCTTGCATGAAATGATTTGAAGAATGTTTTACGATATAATTGATGTTAATTGAATGATTTTAGATCAAATTCCTTATGAACCCATTTAAATCATGAACTCCTTATTTTTACTATATTATGGGTGATTTGATCATGTCTCTACATTATTGAATTCTTGTGTAGTTTGATTAGGGCTATTGAATTATGAAAGAATTATGCTAGAATTGTAAGTAGGCTGTCTTAAATTGATAAATTCATATTGTTTTAATTTTGATTAATTGAATATTGATATTATTGGATTGAATTGGAGATCAAGGCTATGGGTAAGAGTCTTTGAGTAATGAGTCAGTTGAATTGGCTATGGATTGAAGTTGTAAGATTGAATTGGTGGTATGTTGACCTAACCCTTACTATATTGTGTAGTATAGGTGTTTCAATTGTGATGATTGGTATGGTCCACTTATGGTGGTGGTGCTTATGTGCTATACTTCTGAATTATGTGGCCTCGTCATCATTACTTTATGTATTATGTATTATCATGTTATAACTTGGTTATGTGATCATTGTGAAGGTTTATATGAGTTATGTGTATCTATGAAGTGAAGAATGCATCTTCTAGTTTATTATAGGTGATCATAATAGGCTATAGGGATGCCTTATGTGTGAATACTTGCTATTGAAGTGTGAATCTTCCTAGTTGACTTTATGATCATTAGGATGAGATATCTTGATGAATCTATAGGAGTATGTAGGATGACTTGCAAGTATACTAGTTCACCCTATGTGCTTCCTGAATGACATGTTATAATGAAAGGTATATGTGTAATACTCCGAAAGTATAAAACCTAATATAGAACCTAAAATGAGTGTTTAAGGGTTAGAACACTGTTTGAAGTCCTAAAAAATTGTGCATAAAACATTTATGAGGTTTTGGAGTCAAAAGCATCAAGGAACGTCCACGACGTCCGGTGAACTTATTACTTCGACTAGTGGGGTGTCATGATGGTTTTAAAGAGGTCTCCAAAGGGTTTTATCTTTGTGATATGATGAACTTAGGTGGAAATGAGAGGCTTAAGGAAGCAAGGCGAAGTGAGGAGTTCCAACCTTCAAGGGAAATCCAAAGCCAAGAGGCCAAGGCTGCCAAATAAGGGAGGCTACTGCCTCACTCTTCACGAGCATGACCACGACACGGGTGGGGAGCTCGTGAATAAGATTTGTACATGGGGGAAAAGAGTTAATTGGACCTAGATACCGTCCAAGACACCAGGAGTCTTGTTATGACATGGTGAACTTGACGGAGGGCAAGGGGCTTCCGTGAAAATGCCTTAGCCAAAATAAGTGAGCATGGTGGGGTGTTGGGGGAGCTACTGCCTAAGAGAACCATGAGCCACTTGATGGGCCGTGGTGCATCTTCACGAAAGGGGCCTAGGGTGCTCATGAAAGTGCCTTGGTGGGAGAAATGGAGGAGGCTTTTTGGGAGGAGCTACTGCCTCACCATTTCACCGCCACCACCACGGTCCATCATGCACTTCACGGACAGTGATGTGGGGCGTGGTAATGGAAGGAAGCTTCACAATGAAGTCAAGTTGGACTTCACTTTTGGAAGTCCAACTTAAAAAGGGGTAGTTTAAGTATTTTTGAAATTGACTATATATTGACTTTAGGTCAATTTTCATTCATTTCCAACTCCAAAACACAAACTGAAATTGAAACCCAAATTGCTCTCACTTCTCTCTACTTTCTCTCTCTCCATTCATCCTCCATTGAAGAACAAGAAGTTTGAGGAAGAAGACAAAGTCTCCAAGGTATTCACTCATTTTTTATGGGCAAATCTTCATTAAGGTATGGGTTCTTCACATTTGGGATTCCTTTCCCCAAGAGGTCCTCTCAAAGTTGAATTTCAATTACCCAAATTCGTAAGATTTTTCTCTACAAATGGGTTTTCTTCTAAAGTCGAAATTGATTATTGAATGTGTTGAATTATGATTTCCTATGAGTAATCTAGTGTAGATTATTGTGTAATCGATGTTAATTGTGGGAATTGTATATAGATTATGACCTTTCCCCAATCCCCCAAATCTTTGTTCTTATTATGAATTTAAGGGGGATTATGAATGTGTTGATTGTTGTAACTATCCTATTCAATATAGGAACTGCCTAGGGACATGTATTCTTGGGATTAGACCTAATTCTAGAAGAATTCATTATCAATCCTTTTTCCTTAAACCCTAGGTTATGAATTGAAGTTGATTGGGATGGTGATGATACAATTGGCTTAGTATTGTATTGATTACTATTGTGTAATGTTGTTAAACCTATTTTTGAGTGGAATTTATTGGTTGATGGTAAAACATTGGATGATGGATTATGAAGGAGATTGGGGTATGTCTTGTAATCTCAATTCTTTACATCAATTGTGATTACTTGTGATTAAGTGATGATGTTGTATTGAAGTATGTCTTATATTAAGATTGATAGGGTTGGTATGATGTTGAATAGGAATGTATTTACTATGGTTTGTGAGTTGTTGGCTAAGATGTAAATGTTATAAGGATGGTGAGAACATACCAATGACGTGCCTTATTATAATGTGATATGTAAATGTGCTAACCTCATATGTATGAATTTTAATAAAAGAAAAATACTCATGCAATTCTTATTGAGATATGATGATGATTATATAAAGGATAGACCCTATGACATAAACTAAGCTATGATGTTTCATAAAAAATCAAAGACATTTCAAAAAGGGACTCTAGCTTAGCACCGAGTGAACTAGAGTGAGAAGTATCCCTTCCAAAATAGGGAAGGTAGGATCACTAATATACTCATAATATTGGAGACTATAACGCATGTAGCATAAAGAGGGTCCCAAATACATCTGGTAGACCTTGAACTATGTTGCCCCCATAGGAATACTAGCTAATGGATGAATAATAGAAGCTATGTTCATGTTTTGGTACTACCTTGTCAAGTAGTCCGCCTTCTTTTGGTATAGGGTTCCATGACACCGGATTCCAAATTAACTCATGTGGTCTATGTCGGTTAAGGAAAGATGTTCCCAAAAGATAAAATGAGTAATGGAATGAACTCTAACTAGAATTACCTAAGGGGTTTAGCTTAGACTAGGTAGGGGTATGGGACTCTACCAATACATTGCACTAGTTATCCTTGACGGAAGTCTTAGAAGGATGTTGTTATGTATGTATATGCTTGTAAATGTAAATGATATGTATATGATCATCTTACATGTTGATAACACTATATGATGTTGGTTTCACTTATGAACATGTGATTGGTATCTATTGCTAAAGTATGATGTCAAGTCCTCTTAATGATATAGTATGTGAAGTTGGGCATTGTTTACGGTTCTTGTTAGGTTTACTTGATTGAGTGAGATTATGGGGCTTTTCTTAGTAATTGCACTAGTGGACTTGATGAGGGTTCATGAGTAATGGTCTTGCTTTGGTTATGATGTTACATGTTGATGATATAACTTGATGATAGAGTTGTCTTGATTATATGCTCAATTAGGCGGATGTGCATGTTGACTTGACTAGACTTAGTATTGTAGGTCTTGAGATGTACATGTTCCTTACATAATGATTATGTATTATTGACTTGTATTGATTCTTGAATGTGCATAAGACTTTCAAATTAAATGGCATGTTTTAATAATATGTCCCTTTTTAGCATGATTTTATGTGGTTCGTGCATATGGTCTCATACATAGTACAAGTTATGTGCTAAACCCATTTTCTCCCTTTTGTCCAATATTTTAGGTTTTGGTCGTGAAGTGCTTATGACGATATCTAAAGGAAGACTTGAATTCTCATTCTCCATGTTGTGTAGGTCCTCACCACTTCGAGGGCAATTCCATATTCTAGCTTTGGATATTGATTAGTCTTAAAGACAATATGTTCAATTCCATTCATTTGAGTACTAAAGATTGTATAGCCTATATGTGGCTCTTATTGTATTGATGTATGGGCTATGCTCAATTGTTATACTCTTGTTTAGATGGTTATGCATGAGATGAGGCATACGGTTTTAAGACTATGTTATATATTTTATATATATATATATATATATATATATATATATATATATATATATATATATATATATATATATATATATGTGTGTGTGTGTGTGTGTGTGTTCAATAAAAGTATAGGACTATGTAATCTTATTTAACGAAGGGTCTATGTATACTCGATATGAATATATTATGTGTATGCGAGAGTTCGATGTAAACCTTATGATAGATAGAAGAAAAGATTTTAAATTTTCCGTATTTTTAACCTATGAATGTAATGATGTAAGGTAAGAGGTTAGTCTTAGTCCTTTTCGAGGACGATGACACCAGTTACATCTAGGGGGTGCTCCCCGGATGTGACAAACTTGGTATCAGAGCATTAGGTTTAATATCCCTAGAAATGATGTCTCATTAAACCACGTCTATGTAGATTCTTATGCATAATTGTGAAGCACCCCACACTTACGAATCAGAGACTATGTGATGCCTAGAAACTGTCTTCTTCTTGTATTCCTATGTCATGCCTCTAGAGTACTATAATGTTCTTTCGCCTAAACCTTGTATGGTGGTTTTAGGTATGAATACTATAAGAGCAGCTGCTAGAAGGTCCGAAGAAGAAATGGATAATGTAGGAGCAAATGACAACCAAGTGCCCCCACATGACAACCATGTTCCTCCACTTGAAGAAGTTGCTATGGGTGATCAAGTTTCGGTTGCTCCTCCACCAATGACCGATGGAGATATAAGGGAAGATTTTCTCACTTTGACACAAGCCATGACCTCTCAAGCTAATGCCGTCACTTCTCAAGTTCAAGCTATGACGGCCCAAATGAATAGGGAGGTTGGACCTCGAGTGCCTCAACATACTAGCACTATGGCCTCGCATTTGAGAGACTTTGCTAAAATGAATCCACCTATGTTCTTAGGGTCGAGATCGGATGAGGACCCTTAATATTTTCTCGATAAGTTCTATAAGATTCTATATGCTATGGGTTTGACTTTAATTGAGAAGGCCGAGTTAGCGGAATATCAACTCAAAGATGTGGCCCAAACATGGTATGTGCATTGGAGGGATAATAGGGTACTAAGAGGTGGTACGGTTACTTTGGAGATCTTCAATAAGGCTTTCCTTGATAGGTTCTTTATAAGAGAGATGAGGGATGCTAAAGTGGAAGAATTCATCAACCTTCGTCGAGGAGTTATGATTGTACTTGACTACTCCTTGAAATTCACTAAATTGTCCATGTATGCTCCGTCCTTGGTTTCAAACCCAAGAGATGAGATGAGTCATTTACTCTTATCCATGCCTGTTGATGTTATAACTTGATGATAGAGTTGTCTTGATTATGTACTCAATTAGGTTGATGTTCATGTTTACTTGACTAGACTAGTATTGTTGGTCTTGTGATGTACATGTTCTTGACTTAATGAATATGTACTATTGAATTATATTGGTTATTGAATGTGCATAAGTCTTTTCAAAGTAAATGACATGTTTCAATGAAATGTCCCTATATGCGGATCTTATTGTATTGATGTATGTGCTATGCCCAATTTTTATATTCTTCTTTAGATGGTTATGAGATGAGACATCCCGTTTTAAGACTATGTTATATCATATATATATATATATATATATATATATATATATATATATATATATATATATATATATATATATATATATATATATATATATATATATATATATATATATATATATATATATATATATATATATATATATATATATATATATATATATATATATATATATATATATATATATATATATATATATATATATACATATATATATATATATATATATATATATATATATATATACATATATATATATAATGTAGAAGACTAGATAAGCTTGTTATACGAAGGGTCTATGTATACTCGATATGAATATATTATGTGTATGTGAGAGGTCTATGTAAACCCATGATAGATAGAAGAAATGCTTATAAATTATCCGCATTTTTAACATATGAATGTAGTGATGTAAGTTAAGAGTCTAGTCTTAGTCCTCTTCGAGGAAGATGACTCAGGTTACGTCTAGGGGGTTCTCCCAGGATGTGACAATACATGTCTGGTTTGGGTAGACTTGTGTCACTTACTTGATACATGAAGAATATGAATATGAACCCTTGAATTTGTAGGTTAGAATACCCTTTGTAATGAATGTATGTGTATGAATGGAACATGATCTTGAATGCAGTAAAGAAGGTTATTATGTGGAACCTTTTAGAAAGAAGGTTATGATATCCTTGAAGTTGAAAGTCATAATGGTATCCTTCTCGTGTGAATGATGGACTTAGGGTTTGTTGGCTGGAACGACATGAAATCATCCTTAGGAAAGTGATTGATCTATCCTCTTAGCCATTTTAGGCAGCCCTAGTGGACCATCGTTGTTAAGGTATGTTAGGATTTGGTTATGAACTAGATATGGAACCTCTTCATGTACTCCATTATTGCATTACTCTATTAGAACAAATGTTAGCACCTAGTGATATAGCTTGGGAAGTTTCTCAAAATAAGATGTCATTAGAGAACCAAGAAACCCTTCATATTACTTAACCACGTGCCTACATGAGATATGTCCTACTTCTACCATTGGCAAGTAGAATGCCCTCAACCGGAGTAGGTTCACGACTCCAGTTTCCATGAATAACTTGTATGGTCTATGTTGGTTACTGTCTATTCTCATCATGTGGGATACATGCTAATGTTGGATAAGTTCCATGAAGTTTAGGTAGTGGAATCGGACACTATCAAGACATTGCACGACTAGGCTTAGAAGATGTTAGTGTGTGAGTCCCTAATTCTTCTCCAATACCATTATGTGCATATACTTTTAACATTCCAGAAAATTACATGTCTAGTAAGGAGCCTAGTAGGGTTTTAAGAATGTGTATTGGGGGTACATAGGCATCCCAATGCCCAATAGTATAGAAAATTGGCTGAAGGTTGTTAGCCAATTTTTATATATACCCAAGTAAGCATAATATAATTCAAGCTTGTATAAGAATATTACTTGCAATGAAGACCCTAAGCTATAATATAATTATTCTTCACACACATCCTCATTAGGTACTAGGCATCCAAGTTTCAAGCCTAGTACCATAGCACATAACCATGTAAAATGATCATGTAGATTAAGCAGTGCCCAAGGACATAGTGAGGATCCGTGGGACAATAAGTAAACATTCCAAATGAACCTTCCATAAGAGTTAATAGGAAAGTGCACGCAGCACATGTGCAAACCAGCCAAGGGGACCACCCGAACTAATTCAGTTAGGGCAGTTGGGAACAAGCGCACATGCGGGTCCAAGCTCCCTAACCTGTCCTATACCCTAAATAACTGACCTAACTAACTAAATAACCTAGAACCAACCAAGAATAACCAACTAAGGGACCCGGTAACCTAGGACCTTGTCGTGTGACACCTAACCGAATAACTAAGTAAGAGACAACCTACTAACTAACCTAGGATGGTCCTAAAGGTTGGTTATGGTCCTAACAACTTAGGGGTACTTTAGTGATTACAATAGGTTACTTAATTAATTAATTTAGCAACTAATTAATTAATTTAAATGGACAAAACTGAAATCACTAAGCAATTTCCAGATTTCGGTCAAGACAAGTATGAGACAACCTAGTACCTAACCTAAAATGGTCCAAAAGGTTGGTTATGGTCCTAACAACTTATGGATACTTTAGTAATTACTCTAGGTTACTTAATTAATTAATTTAGCAACTTAATTAATTAATTTAAATGGACAAAACCGAAATCACTAAAGAATTTCCTGATTTCGGTTAAGACAAGTAAGAGACAACCTAGTATCTAATCTGGGATGGTCCAAAGAGTTGGTTATGGTCCTAACACCTTAGGGGTACTTTAGTAATTACCCTAGGTTACCTAATTAATTAATTTATCAACTTAATTGATTAATTAAAATGGAAAAAACTGAAATCACTAAGCAATTTCCAGATTTCGGTTAAGACAAGTAAGAGACAACCTAGTACCTAACCTAGCATGGTCCAAAAGGTTGGTTATGGTCCTAAAAACTTATGGGTACTTTAGTAATTACCCTAGGTTACTTAATTAATTAATTTAGCAACTTAATTAATTAATTGAAATTGACAAAACCGAAATCACTAAGGAATTTCATGATTTCGGTTAAGACAAGTAAGAGACAACCTAGTACGTAACCTGGGATGGTCCAAAGAGTTGGTTATGGTCCTAAAAACTTAGGGGTACTACCCTAGGTTACCTAATTAATTAATTTAGCAACTTAATTAATTAATTTAAAAGGCTAAAACCTAAACTACTAAGGAAATTTCCAGATTTCGATTAAGACAAGTAAGACACAACCTTAGTACCTAACCTAGGATGGTCCAAAGAGTTGGTTAAGGTAGTAACAACTTAGGGGTAATTTAGTAATTACCCTAGGTTACCTAATTAATTAATTTATCAACTTCATTAATTAATTTAAATGACTCAAACCTAAACCACTAAGGAAAAATCCATATTTCGGTTAAGACAAGATTCTTCTAATCCTAGTCAATCTAGGAGGGGTATTTTTGTAATTAGCTAATTTCTCTAACCTAATTAGGTTATATAGTCCAAGTATAATTAGTTAACATTCAGGTCTTAAACAATTAGTTCCACGTTATTCACCCTAAAACGCCACAACTAAAAACAAGAGAAAAACGTTAGAACCCTAGACGATTTCAAGCAAGTATTCTTCAAGGTTTTTCATGCAAAGTTCAAGGTGATCTTCGTAGATTTAGTTCTACAATAAGGTATGGTTTTTCTCTCCTGGAATTATTTCTCCAAGATGCTTTTCAAATGTTTTAAGTTCAAGAAAATTGGAACTAGGGTTGTTCCCATCAATCGCATGTTCATCTCCCTAGTTCTCCCGATTTCTGATTCTCGTAGTATCTATAGTGAAATTCTCGATGCATGTTATTTGTATGTGGTTTTAACTGATCATTTTGTGTATGTTTTAGTGATTTATATATTGATTTAAATATACATGTTAGATATGCATACTGAGGGTGTTATTTACATGAACGTTGAATGTTATAATGCGTACTTGTGTTCGAGAATATGAAATTGTTACGAATTGTTCACTGAATTGTTTTATATGTTAATCAAAGATTAAAAAATGACTTTTTTAACATTTTAGATTAGTATAATGTATTCATGAAGTGATTGAATTGGTTAGTGATAATAATATGATAAGTATCTAGTGAAATTGTGTTTGATGCCAACAAATTGGCTAACAAAACTTTGTCCAATCATACTAACTCCAAAAAGTCATTCTAATCTACACATCAATGAACTCATAACATAGGGTATGCAAATAAATGGGACAAGTCCCAACATACCCTATCCACACAAACTTATGAACATAATAGCATTGTATAAGAAATCATAACTTTCATAAAGAATGATACAGGACTAACAATTAATGTGAACAAGTTAATGTGAGTAATGAAATAACTAAACGATTAAGTTATGAAATTAAACTAATATAGAGTGTTAAAAGAGGTGAGACAAGTCTCAAATACACTTAATCGTTATGTCACAAATACACACATAAGAGGGTGCTAGAGTCTGTGAGACAAGTGTCACTGCACCACGATGATAATGCAAGACTTAAGTTCATATTCATCAAGTAAAGAGAGGGATGACCAGTCATCCATAGAGTTAAGTAAACTTCATAACTAGAAGCAAGATTCCACAATGTATGATTCAACTCTAAAAGATAATAAGATAAAACAGATCTGAGCTCAGCACCGATAGACTAGCAATGAGCTTGTGCCAGCACATGTAAGCCTCATGAGACGAGATCACCACCCAGGTGGACCAGGGTCTCCGTATGTCTCCTAGTCTTCGAACTATGTTTCGCCTGCATAGGGACTAGCTAGTGTATGCCTCCACCTAAGAATGCTAGGCAGTTTTGATTTCACTTTGGCCGGTGATTCCACCTCTTTTCAGTGTGGGGAAGACACCAGATTTCATGTTTAGCTCACATGATCATGTCGGTTATAGCTCAAAAAAGTATCCGGTTCACTACAGCCGTGAACCCCCCTTTCGGTGTGGGGAAGACAGAGACACGGTATCACCTTATCCGGTGAACCCCCCTTTTCAGTGTGGGGTAGACACAAAATTTGGTTCACCTTAATCGGTGAATCACCTCTTTTCGGTGTGGGGGAGACACTGGTTTCATGTAGCTCGCATGATCTACTTCCGTTATTGCTAAGAGAATTCTTTAAGAAAGTAAGAAATAATAAAGTAGCATGTTCAAAGTGAACAACAGAGCAAAGAAATAGAATAATAATCTCATGGTGAACTAAGTTAAGTAAGAGCTTAAAGAACATTAATCACTAGTGTTTGATAGAAACAACAAGTTAGAGGCTTGAGCTAATAATGGAGTATGGATTATATTCCAAGAATTATATATTATGCAAATAATCAAATAATGGGCATAGCCAATAAAGATTGGCTTATAAATACATTCATCCCAATTTAACAAAGAAGAATGAGAAATCTAACTTGTACGTAGGGTAGCCAAATCATTTCCTTAGTCTTGTGAATTGCTTACTTGATTCATTGTAGGTATGGGACTACAATGAATCATTTCACTTGTAAGTAAAACATAAGATCCAAGGATATCATTGAACTACAAAATAGAAAGAAGAATAGACTGAAAAATAACCTAAGTATGAGAAGGGTAGCTCTCGGCCTAAGGAGCAAATTTATAGACATTTGTTTAAGTTGTTCTAAAATTATGTTCATGATTCCAAGGTATTATGTTCGTATAGAAAACGAGTTGGGTGCCTTATATTGCATGAGAACGTGTCATATACATATCATAATTCACAATTAAAGAATGAAGAAAGAAAGTAATGTAACTTTCCAGAAAATGACATATTTCTTAGGAAGAGGTTTCCTTGGTCATGCATAGTCCTTACGTGTTTATGTGCATACATCCATCCTTAGTACAACTGTGTACTAACCCCATATATATTTACTATTTTTATAGGCGCAAGCTCTAAAGAAGATTGAAGTGTTGACGAAGCGGTTTGGATTAGCAATCTCCAGACTTTATTAGGTCCTCTTGAGTTCGAGGATGCTACACTTTATTATTCTAGCTTAGTACATTAGACATAGCTAGTGACTACTGTCCCTAGCGTTTCCTTTCAAGTATTTGTTCAAGCGTTTGTAATAAGGCCAATTGGACAACTATTATTATTATTATTACGATCATTTATTTCAATTGTTTAATATTTAATAGATGGTTGTTTAGTTTGAGCTATTACAATATCACTCTTATGCAGTACTATATGAAGTCTATGTATACTCCAATAAGTATTAAAAAGTTTTAAATTTTCCGCAAATTTAACTGTATGATTGTGATGAAAGCTAAGAAGAGTCTTGTCGACCTCTGAGAGGTTAACGATGTCGTTCATATTTGGATTTCAGAATCCGGGTGTGACAGTACTTACATGTTGAATGCCTCTTAAATAACTGAATGAACATAAATGACTTAAGTGATGGTATGTTTATAAAAAAGGATCTATCTAGGGTAGCTTTGGGAATTGTCTAGGTAGGCTTGGAGAGGTTGTATGGGCGTTCCCTTCATGTATTACTTAGGTAAGTCTTAGAGTAACTCTAGTTAGGGAATTTGATTAATGACATGGGAATCATCTTATCTTAGGTAGTCTAAAGGATAAATTTGGTGTATGTGAAGGAATTGCATGGGCGGTCACTTCATAATTTACTCAAGTGAGCCTCACAATCACCTTAGGTAGCAGGGTCTCATGTGTATGTGTTTTGATGTGTTCTTGATGATATCTTGTGATATGTGGCTTATATGTGAAGTTGGTGTGATATGTGGTTCTAATATATTATGATATGAAGTCTTACTCAAAAGAGCATATTCGATACAAATGTCTCTTTGTCATGATTTTGTATGCATTATGCCATAGTTAGTATATGCATTGTACTAATTCCATATATTTTCTCTATCTCTAAAGGTGTAGGTGAAATTTGAGAGGACTACGTGAAGTGGAAGCTTGGATTAGTGTTCATTCAAGAAAGAGTTAGTATGTCCTCACTAGATTGAAGGACATCTTAATGTTTAGATTTCCTATTGAAAGTATTGTAATAATACTAAGCTTCTACATTTTGATTGTATGGGCCGTCTCCCAAGTATTCTTGAGTCTAATATTGGCGTATGTTGAAACTTAGTATTTTCTATCGTTTTATATGAAAGATATTTTAAGATATTACGCGTATGAAAAGTTTTTATTCCGCACTACTTTTAATACATGTATGCAATGAATGATGTCTAAGGGCTTGTACAAGACCTCTGAGAGGTCAATTATGAGAGGTCAAGTATGTCATTTTTTGAGCCGAGGGAACTCCATTGTTCTAGGGAGTACTCTCGGGTCGTAACACCAATGTTATAAGAATATGGATGACTATGTTTGGGTTAGGATTAGGTACTGCCACTGATTAAGTAATATTGATGAATGAACCTGTCACGACCCTCAATTTCACCCTAGAAGTTAGAATATCCTTGAGTTCGTCACACGGCAAATGAGACTTCAAGAAGTCTTATCTAAGCTTCTCGTATCATTCATTGCATAATAACATACTAAAATGAGTAAGAATTGAAAACTTTCTTCACACACGAAGAAATCTTTTCATAAACAATACGCAAGCGGAAAACATTCATTAAACATTAAACCTTTACAATAACCCCTTGAACCATCTAAACTTCAGAGTATACAATACTTGGGACTAAGCCCACACAATACATAAAATAAATACTTAAGAAATAAACGAACATGTGGACATTGTCCATGAATCGATGAGGACTCACCAATACTTCATCTTAAACCCTTAGAAACATATCCATCATTCATGGCACATCAAGACTTCCAATTCCCTACACTTTAGTCAAAAAGAGAAAAGAAGGGGTTAGCACATTAGATGTACTACGTATGGAAGCCATGCAAAAACCATGAAAAATGGAAATTTAGTCAATAACATGATTTTCATGATTTGGATTAAAACATCATAGTATAAACATAATTACAACATTTAACACTTAAGAAGTAGATAAGAAATCATTTAACAATTAATCACAATTTAAGGTACATTACAGTAACTACTTCACTGTTACAGTGAAGTCCCCTTCACAGTACAGTGAAGTTCCTTAGCTTTACTTTATACATCTTCTAGCATGTAGTCAACCCACTAAAAGTTATCCTAAGACTAACTTAAGTTATACAAAGAGAAACCACTCATACACCCTCTCAAAGCATGCCTAAACGATCCTTAAGACTACTTAGAATGAGACACATACACACTTACAATACATCAAGCACATAAACATGAGATCCTCCTACCAAAGGTGATTCCAAGGTTCACTTGGGTGAGTGTGGAGTGACCGCCCATACAATCCCTATCACACACACACAATCTATCCTATACACTACCTAGGATAGAATCATTCTCACTTAATACAATAGCATATACCAAACATGACATTCTCCTCTAAAAGGTTATCCAAAGACCTACTCAAGTAACTCAAGAAGAGAATGTCCATAATTGACCTCTTCAAGATTACCTAAGTAATTCTTAATACTTACCTAAGTTTGGATCATGTCTATATAACCAATCAATTTCCTTAACTAGAATCATTACTAAGACTTATCTAAGTAAGAGATGAAGTGACCATTCCCTTGCTCAATTCACACCATAACTAGACAACCCTTAACTACTCTAGATAAGTACTTATTCATTTAACAAAAGTACTTATTCATTTAACATTCTTCCTTAACTTAAGTCATTATATTCCTTAGTTCATTTAAGAGACATTCATAACATAAGGACATTCAAGTAATGGTCTTAAAGAAGACCTAGGGACTCCAACTAACACCTTCAAAGCTTATTGTGCAATTGTCACATCCGGGTTTACCCCCTAGACGTAACCGGCATCGGCGTCCTCTTTGAGGTCTATGACTAGCCCCTTAATTAGCATCATCGCACTCACAAGTCATAAAGTACGGAAAATTTAAAACTTTTAACTATAACTATTTGGAGGTTTACATAGACCTCTACATACACGTAATTGTAACATTCCAGAAAATTACATGCTTAGTAAGGAGCCTAGTAGGGTATTAAGAATACGTATTGGGGGTACATAGGCATCTCAATGCCCAATATTGAGAAATATTGGGCATAGTATAGAAAATTGGCTAAGGGGTGTTAGCCAATTTCTATATATACCCAAGTAAGCGTAATATAATTCAAGCTTGTATAAGAATTGTACCTGAAATGAAGACCCTAAGCTAAAATTAATAGTGCCATCGTAATAACAAATATTGATTCTCAACTCAACACATTAGGTACTAGGCATCCAAGTGTCAAGCCTAGTATCATAGCACATAACCATTTAAAATAATCATGTAGATTAAGAAGTGCCCAAGGACATAGTGAGGATCCTTGGGACAATAAGTAAACATTACAAATGAACCTTCCAGAAGAGTTCGTTAGGAAAGTGCACACAACACATGTGCAATCGGCCAAGGGACAAGCTAACCGATTCGGTTAGAGTGGTTGGGGGCAGGCACGCGTCTGGGTCCACCCACGTGAGGCCAAGCTACCTAACCAGTCCTAGACCCTAACTAACTGACCTAACTAAGTAAAAACCTAGGACAAACCAAAAATAGCTAACAAAGGGACCAAACAGCCAAAGAAAAAACCAGGTGACACCAAATCGTGTAACTAACTAAGAGACAACCAGTACCTGACCTAGGATGGTCCAAAGGGTTGGTTATGGTCCTAACAACTTAGAGGTACTTTAGTAATTACCCTAGGTTACTTAATTAATTTAATTAGCAACTTAATTAATTAATTTAAATGGACAAAACCGAAACCACTAAGCAATTTCCAGATTTCAGTTAAGTCAAGTAAGAAACAACCTAGTACCTAACTTAGGATGGTCCAAAGGGTTGTTTATGGTCCTAAAAACTTAGGGGTACTTTAGTAATTACCCTAGGTTACTTAATAAATTAATTTAGAAACTTAATTAATTAATTTAAATGAACAAAACCAAAAACCACTAAGCAATTTCCAGATTTCGGTTAAGTCAAGAAATAGACAACCTAGTACCTAACCTAGGATGATCCAGAGGGTTGGTTATGGTCCTAACAACTTAGGAGTCCTTTAGGAATTACCCTAGGTTACCTATTTAATTAATTTAGACACTTAATTAATTAATTTAATTGGTCAAAACAGAAACCACTAAGAAAATTCCAGATTTCGGTTAAGTCAAAGTGTTCTTCTAATTCTAGTCAAGTTAGGAAGGGCATTTTTGTAATTATCTAATTGGTCTAAATTAATTAGGTTACATAGTATAAGTTGAATTAGTTAACATTCAGTTCTTAAAGACTTAGACTCGTTATTCATCATAAAAATGCTGCAACTAAAAAACAAGAGAAAAATGTGAGAAACCCTGGACAATTTCAAGCAAGTTCTTCAAGGTCTTCGTGCAAAGTTTAAAGTGATCTTCGTAGATTTTAATTCTACAATAAGATATGGGTTTTCTCTCCTGGAATTCTTTCTCCAAGAGGGTTTTCAAACATTTTAACTTCAAGAATATCGAAACTAGGGTTTTTCCCGATGAATCGCATGTTCACCTCCCTAGTTCTCCCAATTTCCGATTTTTGTAGTATCTATAGTGTAATCCTCGATGCATGTTATTTGTATGTGGTGTTAACTGATATTATGTGTATGTTTTAGTGAATTATATGTCGAATGAAACATACTTGTTATATCCGCATACTTAGGGTGTTATTTACATAAGATGTTGAATGTTATAATCCCTACTTGTGTTCGAGAAGATGAAATTGTTATTAGTTGTTCATTGAATTGTTTTATATGTTAATCAAAGGTTAAAAGTTGGATTGTTTAACATGTTAAGATTACTGTAGTGTATTTATGAATAATTGGTATGGCTAGTGATAAAATTATGACAAGTATCTAGAGAAATTGTGTTTGATGCAAACAAATTGGATAGCAAAACTATGTCCAATCATATTATTTCCAAAAAGTCAAACTAATCTCCACATAAATGAACTCATAACATAGGGTATGCCAATCAATTGGACAAGTCCCAACATACCCTATCCACACGAACTTGTGAACGTAATAGCATTGTATAAGAAGTTATAATTATCATAAAGAATGATTCAACACTAACAATTAACGCGAACAAGTTAAGGTGAGTAATGAAATAACTAAAATCCTAAGTTATGAAATTGACCTAATATAGAGTGTTAAAAAAAGTGAGACAAGTCTCAATTACACTTAATCGATTATGTCAAAATACTCAAATAAGAGGGTGCTAGAGTCCGTGAGACAATTCTCACTCGCACCATGATGATAATGCAAGACTTAAGTTCATATTCATCAAGTAAAGAAAGGGATGACCAGTCATCCATAAAGTTAAGTAAACCTCATAACTAGAAGCAAGCTTCCATAATGTTTGAGTCAACTCTAAAAGATAATAAGATAAAATAAATCTGAGCTTAGCACCGATAAACTAGCAATGAGCTTGTGCCAGCACATGTAAGCCTTTTATGATGAGATCACCACCCAAGTGGACCAGGGTCTCCGTATGTCTCCTAGTCTTCGAACTATGTTTCGCCAGTATAGGGGTATTGGCCTAAGAAGGCTAGCAGTAGGTTTCACTTTGGCCGGTGATTCCACCTCTTTCCGGTGTGGGGAAGACACCGGATTTCATGTTTAGCTCACATGATCTATGTCGGTTATAACTCAGGAAAGTATACGGTTCACTTCAGCCGTGAACCCCCCTTTTCAGTGTGGGGAAGACACAGAAATGGTATCACCTTAGCCGGTGAACCCCCATTTTTGGTATGGGGTAGACACCAAACTTGGTTCACCTTAATCGGTGAATCACCTCTTTTCGGTGTGGGGGAGACACTGGATTTCATGTTAGCTCGCTGATCTACTTCAGTTAATGCTAAAGATTCTTTAATGAAAGTAAGAAATAGTGATAGTAGCATGTTCAGAGTGAACAACAGATTAAAGAAGTAGAAACATAAGTGCAAGTGAGCTAAGTAAGCAAGAGTTTAAGAATGACAATCATTAGTGTTTGATAGAACAACAAGTTAGTGGTTTTAGCCAATAATGAAGTATGAATTATGTCTCAAGATCTATATATCTCAAATAATCAATTAATGGGCATAGCCAATAAAGATTGGCTTATAAATATATTTATCCACATTTAACATGAGTAAAGACATCTAGCTTTTAAGTAATGTGGCTAAATCATTTCCTTAGTCTTGTATGGGACTACAATGAATCATTGCACTTGTAAGTAAAACATAAGATCAAAGGAGATCATTGAACTACACAACAGAAAGAAGAAAAAGACTGAAAATAATCTAAGTATGAGATAAGTAACTCTCGGTCTAAGGAGCAAAATAATAAAAGTTTGTTTAAGTTGTTCTAAAATTATGTTCATGATTCCAAGGTCTTATGTTCATATAGAAAATGAGTTGTGTGCCTTAATTGCATGAGAACATGTCATATTCATACCATGAATCACGATTAATGAATTAAGAAAGTAAGTGACTTAACTTTCCAGAAACGACATATTGCTTTAGGAAGAGCTTTCCTTGTTCATGCATAGTCCTTATATGTTTATGTGCATACACCCATACTTAGTACAAGTGTGTACTAACCTCATATATTATTACTATTTTTATAGGAGCAGCTTCTCAAGAAAGTTGAAGTTCGACGAAGCGGTTCTTATTCGCGATCTCCATACTTTGGTAGGTCCTCTCGAGTTCGAGGATGCTACACTTTAGTATTCTAGCTTAGTACATTAGACATAGCTAGTGACTACTGTCCCTAGCGTTTCCTTTCAAGTATTTGTTCAAACGTTTGTAATAAGGACATTTGGCAAACTATTATTATTATTACGATCATTTATTTCAACTGTTTAATATTAAATAGATGGTTGTTTAGTTTGAGCTATTAGAATATCACTCTTATGTAGTACTATATGAAGTCTATGTATAATTCGATAAGTATTAAAAAGTTTTAAATTTTCCGCAAATTTAACTGTATGATTTTGATGAAAGCTAAGAAGAGGCTTGTCTCCGACCTCTGAGAGGTTAACAACGCCGTTCATGTTCGAATTCCAGAATCCGGGTGTGACAATAATAGTATTATTATCGAGCATACATAGACCCTTCATATAAGAAGATTACTTAGTATTCTACTTTTATTTCACATACATATATATATAAGATCGAATTAGAGTCATAAAATCCATATCATCTCATAACCATCTAGAATGACAATATCAAATGGCCATAGCCCTACAACAACAAAAGTAAGCCACATATTGCCTTTATACAACTTGTGTTCCAATGAAAAGATAGAGTCAACATAAGTGTATTAATAGCTAAGCAAATCCATAGGTAGAATATCGGCATCATCCTCGGGAAAATGAGGACCTACCACTTGGATGATAAGAGTATCCAAGCCTCCTTCTCAATCACCTCGAACCAAACCTCAACGATCGGAACCTAAATTGTTTGGGAAAAAGGGAGAAAATGAGGTTAGTATGCCACGTCTACTAAGTATGAGACCATATGCACATATAACAACCATACATGCTAAAAAGGGACATTTAGTTAAATCATGCCATTTTACATCTTTATGCACAATCAAAAGCTATACAAATCATTTAGTCATTTTCAATCAAATCAAACAACTATATGCATATCACATACTTGAACCCATAAACCCATATAACCCTATCATCAAGTAACCAAATCACAATCATGAATAAGGGTTTATCATATAAATAGTAAAGCAAGACAACCAATCATAATCTTTATAAAGCCACAAGTGCAATGACCAAGAAAAGCCCCATAACCCTACTTAATCAAATAACCAAATAAGAATCATAAATAGTAACTCACTTCACATAACATAACCTTCAATACACATAAGTTCATACTTTAACAATAAAGACCATTTACATGTTCATAAGCATCATAATAATCACATAAGATCATCTATCTTTATCATCATTTACAAACATATTATTGACCTTCTAAAGCTTCTATCAAGGCAAACTAGTGCAAGGCATTAGTAGAGTCCCATACCCCTACCTAAACTAAGTGAAACCCCTCAAGTAACTTTAGTTAGTCTATACATCATTACTTCATTTTTGTTTAGGGAACACTTGCCTTAACCGACATAGACCAAATGAGCTAATGTGGAATCCGGTGTTGTAAAACCTTACACCGATCGAAGGTGGTCTACCGACCAAGGTAAAAACTAACATAAATGTAGCTTTCTAGGTGGGTCCACTAGCTGGTCTTCCTATGGGGGCAACATAGTTCAAGAACTAAGAGATATGTGATTCCCTTTACATACCACTTGGTAATTGGGGCCTCATCTCATGGGAATCAATGAAATTAGTATCCCTCAATGGGTAGTAAACATCACATATAGAACTAAAGGGTAACACTTCCCTTATTGGAATGCCATAACCTCTCATTGTCAAGTTAACTCGGTGCTAAGCTAAGTCCCTTATTGAAATGTCTTTAATCTTTATTCATCTTTCATAACTTAGTTTAGGTCATAGGGTCTAGCCCTTGTATAATAATCATCATAATAGCTCAATAGGAATTGCATGAGTATAATCCTTTCATTACAATTCTCATAAGTAAGGTTAACACATTACATACTATTTCATAGTAAGGACACAATTGTAATCACCATCATCCCTATAAATTCACATCTTAATCAACCTCACAACCATAAGCAAGACATTTCAATTCAATATCATACAACCCTATTAATCCTAAACAAGGCATACTCCAACACGATCGTCATGACTAAATCACAATTAACCATAATTGAAGCAAAGTATAGGAATCACAAGACTTACCAAGTCTTCTTCACAATTAATCATAATCAAGGTCTTACCATCAACCCTTAGTTTAACTCAATTAGGTCTTCAAATCAGCATAATTCAATAACAAATGTAATCATAAGTTCAGAAGAATCACTACATCATAATTCAATAGTAGATCAAAGCTTAGGATTAAGTCAATTCATCATACCCAAGATCCCCTATAAAGAACTACTATGAAAGACTATACATCATCCTAATTCAATCATAATTAACATAACAATATCATCTAATAGTAATTCAACCCTTAACCAAGCCAATTGAATGACCAATCAACAATTTAAGTCAAGATCATGACCTAGGTTAGGGACTTAGGATCACATTCTTCAATTTAGGTAGGACCATCAACAATTACCATAACCAAGTTAGAATACATTTTAATCTAGTCAATATAACCTAAAGAACACCTCAACAACTCAATTCATAACTTCGAGTTCATAATTGGATGAAAACCATTTGAAAACTCTAAATTTGAAAACACTTGAATGAATCCTTTGAGGAAAGAGGTCTCAAAGGTGAATATATCTCATACCTTAAAGTTTTGACAAAGATTTGAAGAGGAATTCGTCCCTTTCCATCCCCCAAAGCCCTTCCTTAGCTAGTCTCCAATGGTGTCTTCCAATAGAGAGAGAAAAAAGAGAGAAGATAGAGAGTTTGTGTTTTTGAGTTCTAATTAGTTTAATTGGGGTTGGGTCTTTTATATGGAATTTAAGTTAGTTAATAAGTATCCACTTAATCCCTAACTAACCCCTAAATCATTTAATTAGTTAGTTGATTTAATATTAAACACGTGCAACAACTCAAGACCCTCACAAACGAAACCTCGTCGATGGGCCACTACACCATTTTAGGCCTACGGCCACACTTATTATGGACAACACATGTAAAGTGTTGCCTAAAGTAGATTTGGGAACGCTTTTAAAGCGTAGCCAAAATTTTTAACTTTTACCTACGATAATTTTGGCAACACTTCAAACTTGTACTCTTTAATGGTATAAGATACACTTTATAAGTGTTGTTACAATATGATATAATTGGCAACACCTATTTACATATATGGCCACACTTCTAAAATGCCCTATTTTTATAATTGAAAAAACAACACTTTATAAGTGTTGCCTTAAAAATTTTCACTAAAATATTATATTCCCTGAATATTTTTAAGACTCCCTCCCATTTTTATTGGCAAAAAAATTTAAACATTAGTAAATGATAAAATATTATCTTTTTGACTTCACTTTCCTCTTTCAGTACTTCACTTCTCCTTCGGCTTTCCTTTTTCACGTTTCAATACGCAGATTTCTGAAGAACCAAATTAATGATGAACTGAGGTGAAGAGAGGTGAAGATAGATGAAGAACTAGTTCTATTTTCTGATACAAGATGAAGAGTTGAAGTCGCCGAAGAACTGAGCTGAAGAGTTTAAGTCATTGAAGAATTGATATCTCAAGTTATCTTCTCCAAAGAACGATTCCTTGAAGAGTAAGTACGATTCTCTTTTCCGATACTTATTTCATCAAGTCGTAGTTCTAAAACAGTCTTCTTGTTAGCTGAAGTGTTTTGATTTTTCGTTTTGTGTATAGAAGGAATGAATACTATTGGGTTGTTGACATGATGATGAACTGAAGCTAATAGTTCTCCGTCACACTTTTCTCTCAAGTTTCTCACTAAGAACACGATTTCAAACAACTTTTGTTGGAATTGGGTTTATCAAGTAAGAAATATGATTTTGAAAGTCCAAATTTTAACTTTAGGGTTTTGCTATTCTTGTGTTTTTATACAATTTTTGGGAGTGTGACTTGTATTTTAGTTTCATCAATTGAGTTTTGGAGTGTAGCTCGTATATTAACCTCCCTATATAAACCTCTTTTTCACTTGTTAGGGAATGAAAAAAAGTTGGGATTTATTTGAGCAAAATCATTTAGAGAAACTGAAGAAAATAGTTAAAATATATATATAGAAACACATTCGCGGCAGGGAGAGTCAAGTGTCGATAAGAGTATGACATTTGCTAATTAGTTTCACAGATCAGTTTTCCCAATCTTTGTTTGAGTCCAAGATTCTGCCCGGAATTCTAATCCCTCGTTAGTGTTCAAGTTTTGTGGTGAAGATTGTTTCCCTGCTCGTCCTCTTCCATTTCGCTGCCTAAAGAAAGGTAATGTTGTTTTCCTCATAGTACACTTTTCGCCTCTTCTATTTTAATAGTGATATTGTGATTGTTTGAAAGTTGTTGTGATGAGTTCATTTCTTTTATTTGATTTATCTTTGAGTTGATGTTGATTCAATACTAGATATTTGTTTCTTAATTAGTTACTTTGGTGTGTCTAATGTAATATCGCTTTAAAGATTCGAGAATTGGTATTCATTGTCATTATTCCCCTACTTGTCGTTCAAAGTTTTTTTTTGTTTATCTTCCTTATCTTGCTCTTGGAATGTCGCTTAACTTGTGTTACTGTCTAGCATTTT
The DNA here is from genome assembly GCA_016801875.1 of Solanum sitiens. Classification (NCBI taxonomy): domain Eukaryota; kingdom Viridiplantae; phylum Streptophyta; class Magnoliopsida; order Solanales; family Solanaceae; genus Solanum; species Solanum sitiens. The sequence goes on along the minus strand of JABWTJ010000827.1, from coordinate 84,567 downwards.
ATGTCTTAATCATCATTATTTCAAGATATATGTGGAGTCGTTTGGATTAGTTATATGTGGATTCGTTCAAGATCAAGGATGTGAAGATGCTAAGAGGTGAGAATTTGTCTAGGGTTATTGGTAGATTGTCTAGGAAAGGAGGAAAGACGAAATTGCTATAGAAAATGCTACGAAAACTAGGATAGTAATTGCAGATAGCAAGATACATATATTGGGATCGTTTTTGAACATTAAGATTACTAGAGATTCACTTTGTAGTCTCATTATGGGGTCTCCTGCTGGTAAGGTTTATTACAAGGTCAGAGTATTCTGTAGGTTTTTTCATGCGCCCAATTGTTGTTTGGTTGAGTAATTTATGTTGACTTCTTATCTATTATTATTTGATTGATCAGGAACCTGTACTTCTAGTTGATTGTTGCTTTATTTGGCTGTTTTTTATTTATATACTTATTTGTTTCCTTTTACTATCAGGCAATAGGCATTAGAGGTAAAATAGTGAGCTCTGTAGTTGAAGTCTGAAGTCGCTTTTGGTTTTGTCGCTATATTCATCGCTCCAAAAGAGGTACAACTCTTTTTTTTTTTTGGTAATTAGAACTTTTATTAATCCCAACCTAGAATTTCCTGTATACTGCAATATTAATGAAAACTATAAACAACAACAGCAACAACATATCGAGTGGAGTATAGGGAGGGTGGGTATACTGTATACACAACCTTACCCTTACTTTGTGAAAGGTAGAGAGATTATCTATATGTCGACTATGAGAAAGTTATTTTAGATAATGAATCCTATATGAATATTATTTTGCTTCTCATACATTACCACTTAATGTCGGCTGTTTCTGTACATATTTGTAGTTTGAAGCTCCGATAAAGCACCCATAAACATGTTTCAATCCCCACTTTACCTCCATTTGTTTATGACTTGTTTTAGAACTCTTTAGGTGATTTAAACCTGCAAAATACTATAATGCATCTAAAGAATGCATCTTACTTTGGATTGTTCACTTTGTTCCTCAATGTAAGTTTGTCTTGTAATTTTCATAGTAATGAACCATTGTCATCTAAAAAACTTACTTCATTTTGCAGATTCTGCATCTCAACCCCTTCTAAGAGACCGAAGGTAGGATTTGTTGTGCATATTTTCTCAAGGAACATAATTAAGAAATGATGGCAGATACGAGTACTACCTCTCCGTGAAAACAGAAGAAAAATCTTAGGTATGAAAATAGCCAATGGAATCTTTGGGGACTCAACAAGCTACTGTCATCAAAATCGCCAATAATTCCTTGAACATGGTTTCTTGGTACATGTCTAAATGAACTAAGGTGTTTCTCTCATGAGGTTTTTCTCTTTTGAATATCAGTGCTTTTAATCTGAGATATATTTAAAGGTGTAATGAGACGTTATGATTATGTTGTGTCCGTGTGCAATGCTTACTAGCTTGTAATATCACCTTCGTTCATTCAAACATTGGATAATTGCCAAGCATTTGCTGATATGCATGTCTAAATATTTTTAGAGTGACTGCTTTGTTACAGAAAGGGGCCATCAGAAGCCTCTGACAAAGATTGTTGTGCTTATTATTGAGTGTATGTGTGTTACTTATTATGTGTTTGAAAATGAGTTATGTAAATACAGTACTGTTTTATATAAGAAATGTCATGTTTGGTATAACTGGAGAAGGTAATGAGTTATGTAAATACATTAATATTTTACCAGTGATTTACAAGCTCACATAGGCTTTGGCCAACTGTCAGATAGAACCTCCAACACTCTCATCAGACGGTGTGTGGATGTGATAAACTTAGTTCAATTTCCAGAGGCTTCAAAGTTCCATTATCTTGGAAGAAAAGCAGAGTTTTTGAGGCGTAAGTTTTTGTGTTTCTGGTCGCGTTAATTCTCCTCAAGTATGGCATAATGATATCATGATGGTTCAATATGAATATATAGCATGTTAGCCTTGATCGCCTGTTAAATAGTACCAACACTTTATCAACTAATATTTGCCGCCTCAATCTTCTCACTATAGTCCATTGAATAATTTAGGCATACAAAATGGATATTTCCATAGATAGGAACATGTTGAAGTGTGAGTGACTTGAGAAAGAACTCATTAAGATGTAAATTGTTGATGATGAATGCTCCTGAAAATCCAAGATATTGTGTCTGTATAGGTTATAGACTCTGTTTACAGTGCTAGAAGTTCTGGAAACTCACCTACTGCAATATTAGACAGTATTGGAAATTCTAGAAATTTTGGAAATTTTTGACACTCAACTGCTGCAATCTGCTATATTAAGCTATTCATCTGTCAATCTTATATAAAAATTATATTGCTGCTACTTATTTCACTTAAAGAACCTTATTATTATGTAGGTTTACTTCCTACAGGGAAAGAAATCAAAGAGATCTAAACAAAACAAGAAGAAAGAATCAATCAACAATAACAAAGGAAAATTGTTCGAATCCAAACAAAGCTCAAAGTCCATTGAAGAATCTGGATGTTGATATTCAATACCGATTAAGTGTTGAATTGGCCAACAATTCAAGATTAAGAGATAACAACTTGCAAATAGCGCAATGATAGAGCTAACAAAGAGCAGGCACCAAAACAGGAAAAAACAGAAGTGGAGGCATCGAATTTGACCTATAAATTTTGCTAGAGTACGCGTGGTATTGGTAATACTTAGCTGACATTTGTTCAAAAATTTGAATTTCATTTTTTTGTACTTTATTAGAACATACTGATGTTTTTTTTAAATTTCTTTTGATATGATCTGTAGCGTGCAGCCAAATACAACAACGAAGACCATCAAAGACTGAAATATTTATTGCAACTCGTGCCAAAATGGGAAAGGAAATTCAGGCTGATACCAAGTTGCAATATTAAGTTTTTTTAAAGGATTAGTGGTGAATTTGATTCAGACATAAAATTTATATATTGTGGGGAGTTTGACTCCATTGAATTTTGTCGCGTATGTCTTCTTCATCTTCTTCTTTTTGTGCTAGTGCGATGAGATATCAATTCATTGTCGATGTCGCTGAATTGTTCGTTCGGAAAAGATGTTAGATTTTTTAGTTCTTGATCACTATCATAGGACTGGAAATAAAATAGTACTTACAATTCACTATGGATGTAAATCTTATTCAACAGGCTGAACTTTAGAATCACCAAAATTCTAGGAAAACAGCTGATGATGCATTTAGGGCAGTGTTTCGAAAGGAGCATCCTGGACGACTTAGGTGCTATGGTAGATCAGTGACCAAAAGTTCTTTGAAGAAAGATGAGGAAATTAACAATCTAAAACAGAAGCATGCCAATGAAATCACTTATTTAAAAGAAGAATTGAGAGAAGAAATATGACATTTATTCACTCAATTGCTGCAAAACAATCCTGGATTGAATTTTCAAGATATACCAGGGTGTGTTGGATCTAACATTGCTTCACCTGTTGATGCAAGTAGCGCACAAGTTATAAGAGGAATAAATCTTCCATATTCTTTGGGGTTAGCTCATGATTCTGTTCTTCAAAAGGTATTTTTTATTTCACATTCTCTGTTAATAGACTGCATATTGTTTTTCTTCTAGTTGAGTGGGTGTTCTTGGTAAAGAAATTCTGAACTTATTTTGCTATCTTGAATGTTTGAGAGAGACAAGTCTCATAGCTTTGCCTATGATAGTGGTAACACTATAACAGTACCTTTTGAGTGTTTCTCCAATGATTATGTTAGGTCACCTTGGTCAACTTTCAATTTCTAGTGCTTCTATTGGTACCTCACTTTGCAATGTTACTGGTTACAATGTCATTGTAAGTCCTCTTTAACAAGTTTTTGCTACCAATTATTGTTATGAATTAATCAGGAAATACAAATGACTTTGACCTTCCAATGCAATTCAGTAGCATTCGACCATAGATTTTTGGACTAGGGAAAAATTGGCCATGAAATTTGATCATATTTGAATACTTTGATAGGCAAAAATAGTTTTTGCAACTTTTTTAGTACTACTTTAAAATTTTTGATCATCTGTGAAAATAACCCTTGATGTAGTGTTGTTTAATAGGGGATATTTGTCACACAGTTTATAGTTGCTTAAACATGTTGAGTGAAGTGATTCTGTAGCAATAACCATTAGGTTCAGATTTGCTGTGTTACATTGTGAGTAATATTTTTTGGCCCAACTGCAACGTGATAATGAAAGAAAGTAGGAATTTGAAAGTATTTGTTGCTAATATCTTTGATATTCTTAGTTCATTCAGGTCATTGAGATTTATAGTGTAAGACCCCCAAAAGAAGATAGGGTGTCTAGAGCCTAACATGTTTGTCTTAAAGTTATAAAGTCCTAAAATGTCTCATAATATGGTTAAGAGGCAGTGTGCAAAGTTTGAGGTAATTTGGAAGTCAAACGTCAAGGGTCGACCAAAACGTTCGACAACTAGTCACCTATGTGCCTCAAGTGTCTATGAATGCTTAAAATTGTATGAAATGATCCTAAAGAGTCTTAAAATGAGTTAATGATGTTAAATGGTATTATATGGAGTTTCGAGAAGTTTGGAGGTCAAACGTCCAAGAACGTCCAATACGTTTGAAAGATAGCCTCGAGACATGCATGTGTGTGTCTTGATGGGGCCTTGCATGTTTGGACGTGTTGCAGGTCTTTGTTTTGGGTGAAAGATATGTGGAATGTCTAAAACTTGTTAAGGGTAGTATTTAAGTTGTAAACGTCCGGGTACAACTTCTAAAGGGCCCCGCAAAAGGGCCCACAAGAAGGACCCAAGGCTGGTGCACTGCTTCATTAAAGGGGTTATGGGAAATTCACCCCACGTGCTAACCTGACCCCACATGATTTATTTGGTTATTTTTGGGTGTATTTAAATGATAAAAAACGTGATCAATCCATTCCAAAACCAACTCACACAAATTGAACCTTTCCCTCCAAAAATATTCTCCCTAGAAACCACAATTGTTGGTGAAGTTCAAGAACAGCTGGGATATAGGATTTACATGGATGGTTCATCAAGTTTTAGAGGTTTTCATCAATAAGAAGGTATGGTGATCTTCATCTCTAGTTATCCTTCCATCTAGAGAGTTAATCTCAAAGATTTCAAAGAGGAAAATATGATCAAACACCTTATTCTTCAATCTATCCATGGATTCTTTCTAAAAATGTTTTGAACGATTAAATCATGATGAATTGAAGTTAATACAGTGGTTTTAACGTAAATTTGACTCCAATTGCATGATGAACCCATGTCCCTTTCAAACTTGATTTAGTCCTTGGATGGGTTTCGTGATCTTGACTTGTTATCGGTTGAATTGTGATTCTATTACGTTGAAGTGGATATATCTACTGTTATTTACGTGAATTAATGTTGAATTGAGGATGAAGGATCCATGTAGATCAATGTATGAAGATTTGAACATGTTTAGCTTAGGTTTCTATGATTCACTGTAACATTGGCCTTTTAATGAATAAAAGTGAATTTCGATTATGTTGTGTTTCTTGTAGCTACTGCCTTAGGATGATCAGTTGGTTGAATTGTGAATACAAATATGGTATAATCAAATTAAAGAAAGCTTGATACTAATTGATCTATGTGCTTCTAAGATATTAAGGGGTAACTTATGATTCACTGTAATGTTGCCTTTTTAATGATTTAATGTTGAAATCGATTAGGTGAAGATTCTTATAGCTACTGTTTTAGGTTGATGTTATGAATGAATTATGGGTATAAACCCTTAATGATCAAATCAAAGGAACCTTGATAAGTATTGATCTACATGTTTTAACCTTAAAGTTGCTAATGCTATGAACATAATGTGATATCGATTTAGGGTAGATGAAGTATGATTTAGTCTTGATTTCAATGGCTATAGGTACTGCTCTAGGTTGGTATTATTGGTATATTATTAATGTTAATCATGATAAACAAAGTAAAGTATATTAATTAGTGACCTATGACTCTCTACTTTCTACCATAAATGGGATATAGTGCACTAGTTGAATCATACTCTTGTGACGACTTGTACATGGTTTCTTTGATGATTAAAGTACATTCAGCTACTGCCCTATATATGAATTGTTGATAAACAAGGTTTATTGGTCAATGATGATCAAAGGGTGATAAATTGGTAAGAACGCTTATCTCCTCTACTTTTCTATATTAATGTAGTTGATAAAAGCCTTGTATGGAATTGTGTGGTATGGTCCACTTATGGTGGTGGTGTTTACTTTATGTCATTATATATGTGTTGACCATGGCTTTGAAGGCAAATTGATTATTATATGAATGAGTGATTATGATGATCACCTTATGTGTAACTTATGTCTGGTCTTTTATTGTAGTTGTGAACCTAGGTTGCGTTACTATTGTTATGAGCATGTGAATGGCTATTTAAGAGCATGTGTAGGTGCTTCCATGGTTTAAGTGTTAATTATTGATGACCCCTACCCATGTACCACTATGTGAATGTGTGAATAGCTAATGTGAGGAGTCTTAAAGTGTTCTATGAAGTTGACTTGTCTCCTATGCTATTGTGTGTTGTGTAGTCTATGCTTGAAAGAGTATTATGGTCTAAGAGGGTGGCTGCCTCAATGTGTTGTTGATAGCCATTATGTGATCATGTTGACCAATGTACACACACACTCACTTTACATGCATGTTACAAGTAGTATAGGTCATGGTGTCTAAATGAAAGGTAGTTCTCATATTCATTAGTGTCTACTACTATGTATGTTAAGATGATGTTTATGAAAGTATGATATGTGTTTCATTAGCTAGGATGACTTGATAGGAGTACTAGTATGGGCAAGGGTATGGGACCTTGTCTATACATTGCACATGTGTACCTTGATAGGATAGTTCCTAGGTTTGGTTTCTATGTGCATGAACTGAATGTATGGTCATGTGTGGTTTTAAGGTGTTATGTGAAAGGTTTCTTCACATCTATGTATACACTCACACACTTGTATGATGGTCTAGTAAGTAGAGGGGCCTTGATAGGTGTGCCCTACATTACTCTAAAACTAGATAGGTTCTTGATTATGCTATAAGCATATGAGAATCAAATATTCTAAGCCTATGTTTTATGAAAAATGTATTAATGGATTTTCAATAAAAGGGAACGTAGCTTAGCACCGAGTGAACTTGACATTGAGAGGTGTTAACTTTCCCTTGAGGAAAGATTCACCATTTGTCCCTTATAGAGTGTTGACTTCCCTTTGAGGAATATTCAACTATGGACCCATATGAGGTGTTGAATTCCCTTTGAGGAAGGGATCACCGATGTTTTCTCATGAGATGAGGCCTCAATTTTCCAATGACATGTAAAGGGAACTACCTATCTCTTAGTTCCATAAACTATGCTTGCAACATAGGATCTAGCAAAGTGAATTCACTTAGGATGCTAGGATAAATGTTAATGTTCTACCATGGATAGGTAAGAACACCTTCCATTGGTGTGAGGCTCTACAACACCAAATTCCATGTTTAGCACCCATGGTCATAGTGTCGGTTAAGGCTATAGTTTCCCTAAAGAAAAATGGACAATGGAAGTAAATGACTAGGATCCTAACTAGGATGACTTAAGGGAGGTTACTTAGGATAGATGGAAGTAATGAACCCATCTAGATATTTCACAAGTATCTCTTTAGGAAGTCATAGAGGGGTGACCTAATGTATATGATTATGATTATGTCTTTATGCATAACATTGTAGTAATGGTCTACTTGTTGTGAAGATGTGCATGGTATGAGTCTATATGTATGATGTTGATATTATTGACTACATTGTAAAGGTCTTGTATTGACATGAATGAAGTTATATTCACTTACTTGTTAATGTATGAATTGGATGGTAAGGCTTGTGGTCTTATGATAGGTTTACTAAGTATGTGTGAGGTTATGGGGCTTCACATATACATTGCACTAGTAGGCATAGAATAGGATTGTGAGTAAGATTTTATAATGCATGAATGTGAAGTGAAGTTGGTACATGTGCAAGTTAAAGGTCGTTAGTGTAATTGTCCTATGGTATTGGTTTAAATATGTCTAAGTTGTACTATACTTCTATGATGATATGTGTTGGATTTTGTAGATGATATGTATGTTTACTTGTGGCCTTATAGTGATGCATTGCACCAAGTATCACTAGAGGGTTACTTGGGAAGTTAGTGAATAAAAGGAAATAAAGCTCACTGTTAAGGGAAAGAGAGCTCACTGTAATGTGACTCAAAAATGTCATAAATTCTATATGTGATCTTATGTAATGTTTGTTGTTCGAATATGTTTATATGAAGTATGTGAATTATATAAATGTTATTTAAGGTTTTATGATGATTTACTCAAAATGGCATGAAGTATGATTTCAAAGAAAATGTCCCTTTTAAATGCATGTTTTTGGCATGGTTGCCATACTTAGTACATTCTTGTGCTAATCCCATTCTTCTCTACTTTTTACACAAAGTGTAGGTCATGGATGCCTAGAGGATGTCTTGAATGGTGAAGAGCTTCATAGATGATTCCCAAGCTCAATGAAAGGAATCCTTAAGTTCAAGGATTTCCTACTTATGTCTTTATTGTAAAGTCTTTAAATATTGTATAGTTATGTAATGTGTCTTATGGGCCGTGTCCCTAATGTACTCTAATGTTGTTGAGTCTAAGATGGAAAACATACTTAAGATCTATATATGTATTATTACTTATGTTTATCTATATATGAGATGAAGTTTCTAGCATATGATGTGCTATGAAAAGTTTTAAATTTTTCGCTAAATTTACTATGTCAATGCGATGAATGATAACTATGGGTTTGTATAAGACCTCCGAGAGGTCAAGTACGCCATGTTACTTCTTGGGGTGCTCTCCGGATGTGACATATAGTTAATACATGTTGTGAACCAGATGTATACATGATGTTGCTTGACATATTCATTGTATTGAGTTTATTAGCTCAAGTGACTTTCTTTATTCAAAAACATATTTCTTGGTAGTATACTGTTCCGCTGGATAAGTAAGAAATCCAGTCTTTTGTTCTAAATGGTAGGGGTGCTACAACTCTTTGGTAGTGACTTAAAAATGGAACTGATCATTGGCGTGTGATGTTTATCTTCATCTATCTGAAGAGATCCGATCTCACTCTTGCTCTCTTTCAATTCCTCTGCTCTACTAGCAATTCAAGATTTTGCATTTTCAGCACTAGCCACTAGTTTGATAGGATATGTTGTTAGCTTTCAGAAACACGTTGTTGATACCTTGGATTTGATATTTATTAGTTCCAGTTCTACTCCCAGTCCTTGCCCTTCTGTAGAAGTAGTAGGCAAAGATGGTTCAACCACATTTAAGTTGAGGCAAAATCTTGGAAATGCAGGGAATGTTCCTGACCATGACTTGGAGTAGTAACCTGAGACCTCTCTAGAACTTGTTGTCTATTCTGAATGTGTTGTTGATCAGGGTGGTAGCAGGGGCTCTATGGTCTTGATTTACTTTTCTATAATAGGCAGATAGATGACTCTTATCTAATTGTTTGTGTTAACTTGGCTTCTTTTGGACGGCCACAATGATGGGTACAGTATGATAAACTGTTAATATGCAACTTTGCAGTTACAATATTGACATATTTTTGCGTACTTGCTTGTTGAATAATTTACATAATGCTTCTAAGTTTCTTTCATTCGGAGAGGCTTCTAGAAGTAGCAATTCTAAGTGATCTTTCTTCTGTGTATCACTTTCTTCTAAACCAATATAGCTTACTTTTAAATATTTCAAGTTCTGCTATGTTTTGGGATGATCTCCTATGAGTTGTAACTTGTTCTTTATAATTGAAGGACTCTCCTGATAATTAAACACTTCTCTTCTACAAACAACTACCAAAAAACTGAACATTAATCAAAGGAAAAGAAAAAGGTTGAAAACATCTAAAGAAGTAACTACATTAGAACTTTATTAGGTGGAACTGCCAATAAGAAGATTTGATACATGCAGTAACCTTGAATACAAGAACTACATCATCTTTTAGTAACTGGGAGTCTCTTGAGCTCTTTGTGTTTTCAATACATGCAGTAAACTAGAATTCATGTACTGATAAATGTTCTATATTGATTTGTATTGGTTTGCTTACCGTGAATACTCTCCGATTATGCACTTTCACATTTATTTTACTAACTTATATTTTTATTTTGAATGTACAGGAAAATGCCGGCAAATGAATTTGAAATTTGGCCAAAAGTAAACTCGATCTATTGTAGTGAATGATGAAGAATTCTTGTACTATTATCATATACGTTTGAATGGCTCATTTGATTTTTTTGAATTTATTGATATTAGAGATCTTTAAGCAATCACTTTCTAAGTATTTGTTGTACAAGAGATTTTTCGCGAAGTTTATTTGAAGTATATAGCTTCGATTTACTTATGTGATTATATAAGTATATTAAAGATATGCAATTCAAAAGTATTGTTGTAGGACGAATGTTAAAGTTACATTTTATAAGTGTTGCTCTAGATGAGATATAAAGTTACACTTTGTAAGTGTTGATCTAGAAAAGGTAGAAAGTTACACTTTGTAAGTTTTCCTCTAGATGAGATATAAAGTTACACTTTATAAGTGTTGCTCTAGAAGAGATATAAAGTTACACTTTATAAGTGTTTCTTTGAATGACCAATAAAAGGAAACACTTTTGAAGTGTGACCTATACATTGCAACGGCAACGCTTTTATGTGTAGTATAATGTATAATAGGTGTCGCTAATGCATCGCAACAAAGTGTGCCCTTCTACCTCTTTGGCTACGCTTTATAAGTGTTACCAAAGATGGTAACATTTAAAAAGTGTTGCCAAATGTCAAAGGTTACGCTTCTTTAGGCCACCCTCTAAAAAGTGTAGCCTTTTATCAAGGGCCACAGTTTTTGCTAGTTTAGGCTACACTTTAGTGGTGTTGTCGTAGGCCTAAAGTGATGTAGTGGGCCGTCTGTGAGTCTACGGACCTCACCCCCTCTCGTCTTGCAAATTCGTCGATGAGTTCAGAGACTGTGCAGGCGAGGGGATTCCTCACCATGTCTAAGTGTGGGAGAACGGTGGCATTGACGCCCCATTTGTCCACACATGGGCCGTCTTCTGCTCCGTCGATGCACACTGCCAGGCAGTGTTGCTTCAAACGATAGGGTCCTCCTCAAGGGCCCTTGGTTGGTCCTAAGGGAGTCGTACCCGAACGTTTCGACCATGAAACAACTCAAATAACTATTAGCTACCTTTTTACCATTTTTAATACTTTTCTGACTCCTACAAACTAGTCAAACATGCTAAGACACACTAGTACCTTTTTGAACCAACTTTCGGACGTCATGGATGTTCTTGGACGTTTTGGTTCCCAAACATCCTAAATGACTTATATTCATTAAACTAACCTTAAAAACAGTGTCTAGACTTACCAAAACCTATGTTATGCTTAACTAAACGTCTTGCATTTTTGAAATGTTACATTATCCCCCCCCCCCCTTTAAGAACATTCGTCCACGAATGACACTAAAATTATCTTCAAGGAAGGAATAGACTCAAGACTAGCACCCCAACCAACATCATTTCAATCAAGGCAATTCAAAACTTCAATAACCAAATATAAGACTCCACATTACTTCATGAGGTACTTACTTCTCACAACAACCATATGAGCTCAACATGACTCACATGAGTCAATTTGAATCAAGTTCAACTTATCAACATGATACACAACATTTCATAAAGACTCAAGATGTCAAAATGCACAACATTACTCAAAACAAGCCCAAAAGCAAAATTTTCAAATTTTTAAGGCAAAATCACTGTAACCTCACTGCCACAATTTCAAAGATGCTACATTTGCTAATCTTCACCTAAAATCCAAGAAACCTCAATTTCTAATCATATTCACATTATTAAAAAGAATGACTAACCTCAATTATAAAAAATATGAGGGTAACGGGACTTCATGTCGGTCGCGGACTCCCATGTTGCACCCTCAACTAGGTGATTTTTCCATAACACTTTTACGGAAACCAATTCTTTATTCCTTAACTTCTTGACTTGCCTATCAAGAATTTGAACCTGAACTTCCTCATAAGAGAGGTTATCCTTGACACCAAGACCCTAAATAGGAAGAATGGACTCGGGATCACCAATACACTTTTTCAACATAGAAACATGGAAAACCGGGTGAACTAAAGTCAATTCACTAGGTAGTTCCAATTCATAGGCCACCTTACCAACCCTTTGCAAAATTTCATAGGGCCCTACATAACGAGGACTCAATTTCCCCTTCTGGCCAAATCTAACTACCCCTTTCATTGGTGAAATCTTCAAGTACACCTTGTCACCCTTTTCAAACTCCAAATCTATCCTCCTATGATCGGTATAAAACTTTTGCCGACTATAGGCCATCTGCAACCGGTTCCTTACGATATGAACCTTCTCCAAGTCTTGTAAATAAAATCGGGACCAAGAAGCAAAGGCTCACCCACTTCAAACCACCCAATAGGAGACCCACACCTCCTACCATACAAGGCTTCATAGGGATCCATGGAGATGGATGAATGGAAACTATTATTATAAGCAAACTCTACCAAAGGAAAGTGCTTATCTCGACTCCGTTTGAAATCTATGACACAAGCTCTAATCATATCCTCAAGGGTTTGAATAGTACGTTCCGCTTGACCATCCGTTTGGGGATGAAAAGTGGTACTCAACTTCACCTTAGTACCCAACCCTTTATGAAATGACCTCCAAAATATAGATGTGAATGTGCACCCCTATCCGATGTGATGGATAACGAAATACCATGGTGACACACAATCTCATCTATGAAGATCTTAGCATAATGTTCCGCCGAATAAGTAGACTTGACAAAAATAAAGTGAGCGGACTTGGTCAACCTATCAACCACCACCCATATGGAGTCATATTATTTTTGGGTCTTGAGCAAACCTACCACAAAATCTATATTGATGTCTTCCCACTTCCAAGTAGGAATTTGGATCTCTTGTAGTAAACCTCCCGGTTTTAGATGTTCGGCTTTGACTTGGTGGCAATTTGGACACTTAGCAACAAACTACGCTATGTCCCTTTTCAAACCATCCCACCAATACACCTCTCTAAGATCATGATACATTTTTGTTGACCCCAGATGAATGGAATAGTTGTATCCGTGAGCTTCTTCAAGGATACGATTCCTCAAATCATCAATATTAGGAACACATAATCGCCCTTGATATCTCAATACACCATCTCCCCCTAAGGATAAAGACTCATTTAATTTTCCAAGAACCGATTATATCAACTCCATTAATGGTTTATCAAGGTGTTGTTTGGACTTCACCTCAACAACCAAAGATGATTCGGAGTTATGATGGACCATCACACCACCATTTGAAGAACCTTACAATCTCACACCCAACCTAGCCAACCTATGAACCTCTTTCACTAGGTCCCTTTTGGCTTCTTCCACGTGAGACACACTACCCATAGACAAACGGCTTAGAGCATCTGCTACTACATTTGCTTTGCCGGGATGATAGAGAACACTAATATCATAGTCTTTCAACAACTGAAGCCATCTTCTTTGTTGGATATTCAACACTTTTTGGGTAAACACATATTGGAGACTTTTATAATCGGTGAACACATCTATATGGAGACCATATAAATAATGCCTCCAAATTTCTAAAGCAAACACCACGGCCGCTAACTCAAGATCATGAGTGGGATAGTTCCTCTCATGCACCTTGAGTTGCCTAGAAGCATAGGCAATAACCTTCCCATGTTGCATAAGCACACACCCCAAACCCACACGGGATGCATCACATTAAACCACGAAGCCCTTTGTAGCCTCCGATAAAGTCAACACCGGAGCGGAAATAAGCCTATCCTTCAAGTTTTGGAATCTCTTTTCACATGCTTCCGACCACTCAAATTTCTTATTCTTTTGGGTCAAAGTAGTAAATGGAGATGCAATGGACGCAAAACTATCCACAAAGATCCAATAATAACCTGCAAGACCCAAGAAACTCCTAATGTCTATTGGAGTCAATGGTCCCGGCCAATTTCTCACCACCTTCGTTTTCCTTGGATCAACCTCAACTCCCTCACTAGAGATGATGTGACCCAGAAATGCCACCGACCTCAACCAAAACTCACATTTTCTATATTTGGCAAAATTTGACGCACTTTAAAGGTTTGCAATACCACCCTCAAATGACCTATGTATCACTCTCATTTTTCGAATATACTAAGATATCATCAATGAACACAATGACAAAAGAATCTAGGTAACTTTGACACGCCCTATTCATTAGGTCCATAAACGCCGCCGGAGCATTAGTGAGACTAAAGGACATAACAAGGAATTCATAGTGGCCATATCGAGTCCGAAAAGTCGTCTTTGGTACATCCTCACCTCTCACCCTCAATTGGTGATACCCTGACCTCAAATAAATTTTGGTAAAAGTAGCTTGCCCCTTGAAGGTTATCAAACAAATCGTCAATCCAAGGAAGAGGATACTTGTTCTTAATTGTGACTTTGTTGAGTTGCCGATAATCAATACATTTTCTCAAGGACCCATCTTTATTCTTCACAAACTAGACCGGAGCACCCCATGGATATATACTAGGCCTTATGAAGCCCTTGTCTAGCAAATATTTAAGTTGTGCCTTCAACTCCTTCAATTCGGCCAGAGCCATTCTATAAAGAGAAATCAAAATAGCGTTTGTTTCCGATAGAAAATCGATACCAAAATCATTTTACCATTCGGGAGGGATACTGGAAAGGTCATTAGGGAAGACCTCTGGATTCACTCACTACGGGGACCGACTCAATGGGAGGAATTTCGGAGTCAAGATCTTGGACTCTCACTATATGATATAGGCATCCCTTAAAGATCATTTTGCAAGCCTTTAAACAAGAAATGATGTGACCTCTAGGAATAGAACTTCCCCTCTTCCACTTAACAACGTGTTAATTAGGAAAATTAAACCTCACTATCCTTGTCCTACAATCAACAGTGTTAAAACAATAATGCAACCAATCCATACCAAAAATAATATCAAAATCAATCATATCTAGTTCAACTATATCAACATTAGAAAATCTATTGGGAAACATGATAGGACAATTTCTATATACCCTCTTTACAACCACCGACTCACCCACCGGTGTAGACACTAAGAAAGGCTCATGCAAAATATCGGGCAAAGTATCAAACTTTTTAGATACAAGGGATGTAACGAAAGACAAATTAGCACCCGTATCAAGTAAATCATAATCATCAATAGAAGAGACTTGTAACATACCGGTCACCACATCGGGAGAGGTCTCTTGCTCACCCCCATTAGGAAGAGCATAGAAGCGGTTCTTCTTTGGAGAATCACTAGAACCACTTGCTTGAACACTCTTCTCTTGCCCCTTCATATTAGGATAATCTAGAACATTGTGGACACTATTAACACAACCAAAATAATTTCCCATTCCAACGAAACACTCTTCAAAATGACCCTTTCCAAACTTGGCACATGTAGGCTTCTCATTGGGTGAGTTCTCACTTTTCCTCTTTTTAGCTCTAGGTTTAGCCACCTTGTCATCACGAGCCTTAGCGAACTTGGATGGAACTTGATTAGAGAACCTCTTTTTGAACCTAGGCTTGTCTTGAATTTCAAGCCTACTCTTGGAAGAACCACCTTCAAAAGACCTTGTCTTCTTAGCCTCTTTAGTCTTTCTCCTAGCCCGTGCCTCCTCAACTTGTCTAGCATGCACCATAAGCTAAGAGATGTTCATATTGTCATGAAGCATGGCCGAATGACACTCTTCTTGCAAATCATCTGACACTCCCGTCACAAAGCGGTTCATCTCATCTCTAGGATCTGAAACAAAAGAAGGAGCATATTTTGACAATTGAGTAAATTTCATAGAATACTCAAGAACACTCATACCTCATTGACGAAGGTTGATGAACTCCATAACTCTGGCCTCCCTCATCTCTCTAGGGAAGAACCGATCAAGAAATGCCTTCTTGAAAATCTCCCAAGTTACTGGTCCACCCTGAAGAGGTCGATTATCCCTCCATTACATATACCAAGTTTGAGCCACATCGTTGAGTTGATATGTACCCAAATCAGCCTTCTCACTAGTGCTTAACCCCATGGCAAAGAGTATCTGATAAACCTCACCGATGAACTCTTGGGGGTCTTCATCCACCCTAGACCCATGGAAAGTAGGAGGGTTCATTCGAGTGAAGTCCCTCAAATGAGATGCCATGGTAGAGACTTGTAGATTGGGTCGCGGTGGAACCTCCCGATTAGGCCGTCATAGCTTGAGCTTGAAGAGTGTCAGCTTGGGCTTGAGAAGTAATGGCTTGGGCCATTTAAAGAAGAGCAACCTTATCTCTCCATCCGTCAAAGGTGGAGGGTTGGCCAGAGCTTGTTCATCATCAACATACTCTTCAAGTGAAGGGTCTTGATCTACATAGGGAGGAGAAATCTCATCCTCAAGCCTTCTTGCCGCATTCCTCCGAGTATTCATTTCCTATAACCAAAGTACAAGGTTTAGGTGAAAGCAATTATTAGTTACTCTAGAGGCACGACATTAGATTTCCAAGGAAAAAGAGAGATCCTAAGCATCATATAGATTCCTATTCATAAGTGTAGCGCGCTTCAAAATTATGAGTACGAATCTACATAGACCTGGTTGAGAGAGACATCGTTACCAAGGATATTTAACCTCATGCTCTGATACCAAGTTTTTCACATTCGGGTTTACCCTCTAGATGTAACATTTATCATCGTCCTCTTTGAGGACTAAGACTAGACCCTTAATTATCATCATCACATTCACAAGTCAAAAAGTACAGAAAATTTAAAACTTTTAACTATAACTAATTGGAGGTTTACATAGAGCTCTACATATACGTAATAGTATTATTATAAAGTATATATAGACCGTTCGTATAAGAATATTACATAGTCTTATACTTTTATTTCACATACATATATATATATAAGATAGAACTAGAGTCATAAAATCTGTCTCATCTCATAACCATCTAGAATGACAATATCAAATGGGCATAGCCCTACAACAACAAAAGTAAGACACATATAGGCTTTATACAACTTGTCTTCAAATGAAAATATAGAGTCAACATAAGTGTATTAATATCTAAGCAAATCCATAGGTAGAATATCGGCATCATCCTCGGGAAAATGAGGACCTACCACTTGGATGATAAGAGTATCCAAGCTTCCTTCTCAATCGCCTCAAACCAAACCTCAACGACCGGAATCTAAATTGTTTGGGAAAAAGGGAGAAAATGGGGTTAGTATGCCACATCTACTAAGTATGTGACCATATGCACATATTACAACCATACATGCTAAAAAGGGATATTTAGTTAAATCATGCCATTTTACATCTTTATGCACAATCAAAAGCTATACAAATCATTTAGTCATTTTCAATCAAATCAAACAACTATATGCATATCACATACTTGAACCCATAAACCCATATAACCCTATCATCAAGTAACCAAATCACAATCATGAATAAGGGTTTATCATATAAATAGTAA
Source organism: Solanum sitiens (assembly GCA_016801875.1). Classification (NCBI taxonomy): domain Eukaryota; kingdom Viridiplantae; phylum Streptophyta; class Magnoliopsida; order Solanales; family Solanaceae; genus Solanum; species Solanum sitiens. The sequence continues at coordinate 66,976 of JABWTJ010000827.1, read as the reverse complement.
AGCAAGACAACCAATCATAATCCTTATAAAGCCACAAGTGCAATGACCAAGAAAAGCCCCATAACCCGACTTAATCAAATAACCAAATAAGAATCATAAATAGTAACTCACTTCACATAACATAACCTTCAATACACATAAGTTCATACTTTAACAATAAAGACCATTTACATGTTCATAAGCATCATAATAATCATATAAGATCATCTATCTTTATCATCATTTAGAAACATAATATTGACCTTCTAAAGCTTCTATCAAGGCAAACTAGTGCAAGGCATAAGTAGAGTCACATACCCCTACCTAAACTAAGTGAAACCCCTCAAGTAACTTTAGTTAGTCTATACACAATTACTTCATTTCTGTTTAGAGATCACTTGCCTTAACCGACATAGACCAAATGAGCTAATGTGGAATTTGGTGTTGTAAATCCTTACACCGATCGAAGGTGGTCTACCGACCAAGGTAAAAACTAACATAAATGTAGCTTTCTAGGTGGGTCCACTAGCTAGTCTTCCTATGGGGGCAACATAGTTCAAGAACTAAGAGATATGTGATTCCCTCTACATACCACTTGGTAATTGGGGCCTCATCTCATGGGAATCAATGAAATTAGTATCCCTCAATGGGGAGTCAACATCACATATAGAACTAAAGGGTAACACTTCCCTTATTGGAATGCCATAACCTCTCATTATCAAGTTCACTCGGTGCTAAGCTAAGTCCCTTATTGAAATGTCTTTAATCATTATTCATCCTTCATAACTTAGTTTAGGTCATAGGGTCTAGCCCTTGTATAATCATCATCATAATAGCTCAATAGGAATTGCATGAGTATAATCCTTTCATTACAATTCTCATAAGTTAAGTAAGGTTAACACATTACATACTATTTCATAGTAAGGACACATTGGTAATCACCATTATCCCTATAAATTCACATCATAATCAACCTCACAACCATAATCAAGACATTTCAATTCAATATCATACAACCCTATTAATCCTAAACAAGGCATACTCCAACACGATCATCATGACTAAATCACAATTAACCATAATTGAAGCAAAGTATAGGAATCACAAGACTTACCAAGTCTTCTTCACAATTAATCATAATCATGTTCTTACCATCAAACCTTAGTTCAACTCAATTAGGTCTTCAAATCACCATAATTCAATAACAAATGTAATCATAAGTTTAGAAGAATCACTACATCATAATTCAATAGTAGATCAAAGCTTAGGATTAAGTAAATTCATCATACCCAAGATCCCCTATCAAAAACTACTATGAAAGACTATACATCATCCTAATTCAATCATAATTAACATAACAATATCATCTAATAGTAATTCAACCCTTAACCAAGCCAATTGAATGACCAATCAACAATGTAAGTCAAGATCATGACCTAGGGTTAGGGACTTAGGATCACATTCTTCAATTTAGGCAAGAACATCAACAATTACCATAACCAAGTTAGAATACATGTTAATATAGTAAATATAACCTAAAGAACACCTCAACAACTCAATTCATAACTTCAAATTCGTAATTGGAGGAAACCCATTTGAAAACTCTTGATTTGAAAAGACTTTGAATGAACCCTTTAAGGAAAGAGGTCTCAAAGGTGAATAGATCCCATACCATAACGTTTTGACAAAGATTTGAAGATGAATTCGTTCCTTTCCATCCCCCAAAGCCCTTCCTTAGCTAGTCTCCAATGGTATCTTCAAATTGAGAGAGAAAGAAGAGAGAAGATACAGAGTTTGTATTTTTTAGTTCTAATTAGTTTAATTGGGGTTGGGGCTTTTATATGGGAGTTAAGTTAGTTAATTAGTATCCCCTTAATTCCTAAATAACCCCTGAATCATTTAATTAGTTAGTTGATTTAATATTAAACATGTGCAGCAACTCAAGACCCTCACAGATGGAACCCTGTCGACGGGTCGTCTATGAGTCTACGGACCTCACCCCCTCTTTTCCTGCACATAAGTCGATGAGTTCAGAGACTGTGCAGGCGAGGGGATTCCTCACCATGGATAAGTGTGGGACAACGGTGGCATCGACGCCCCGTTTGTCAACACACGGTCCGTCTCTTGCTCCGTCAATGCACAATGTCAGGTAGTGTTGCTTCAAATGTTAGGGTCCTCCTCAAGAGCCCTTGGTTGGTCCTTGGGGAGTCGTACCCGGACCTTTCGACCATGAAACAACTCAAACACCTATTATCTACCTTTTTACCATTTTTCATACATTTCTGACTCCTACAAACTAGTCAAACATGCTAACACACACTAGTACCCTTTTGGACCAACTTCCGGACGTCATGGACGTTCTTTGACGTTTTGGTTCCCAAACTTCTTAAATGACCTATAATCATTAAACTAACCTTAAAAATAGTGTCTAGCCTTCCCGACACCTATGTTAGGCTTAATTAAACGTCTTGCATTTTTGAAATGTTACAGCAATGTCTAAGTAGCGTCCCATACCACCACCTAAACTTCATAGAACTTCTCTCATGCTAGTAAGATCGAATATGATGAGAATAGGCAATAACAAACATAGAACATGGTAGCAAAGCATGGAATCCGGAGTTGTAAACTACTCCAATGTAGGGTGTTCTACTTGCCAATGGTAGAATGTGGACACATCCCATGTAGGTACATGGTTAAGGAATATGAAGGGCGTGCTTTGTATTCTAGTCACATTCTTTAACTAGAACTACTTCGCTTACCATACTCACTCGGTGCTAGCATTCGTTCTCATAGATTAAATCACCTCAAGGTTCATACAAATGGGTCTCATATCAAGTTCATGACCTAATTACATTTACCCCACCAAAGCAAGGTCCACTAGGGCTATATCACTATGGCGACAAGATGTGCATCATGACTTTCCTAAGGATTGATATGATGTCGTTCAATTCAATAAACATTAAGTCCATCATTCATTACATAAAGGATACCATTACGGCTTTTGACTTCAAGTTTCATAACCTTACCACTAGGTTCAAGGTTTCACATAAAGGGCCCTCTTTTCATCATTCAAGGTCTCACCTAACATTCGTTCATTCAAGACTAAGACTCTTTAGGTTCCTAAGTCAAGACATCACATATTCATATTCATACATGAATCAAGTAAGGGATACAAGTCTACCTAATCAAGACACAACATTACATCACCTTAGCACATATAGCATAACATTCTTTAAACACTTAGGAATGACCCTTAATATTATTATGTCAACATATTCATTACTTTAACATCCTCAACATAACCAATATAGACTCATATAGTCATGTTAGGAACAACCATGTATCAACTCGAAGACTACACATATAAACACATAGTCATATTATAACATAATCACATAATAACTTCAATAAGAGAATACATACTTCCACATTACTTCACATATAGGTAGATATGATCAATGTTCACATAATCAACTACACAAATCATCATATTACTTTAAGTAATGCGGACAAGGCCATTATCATCAATATACTTAAAATAACATCGACAAGGCCACATCAATTCACAGAACACCGCCACCATAAGTGGACCAAACAAATCATATATAATCCGAGAGATAAATTACAATATCTATACATAATAATAAGAGAGTTAGGGCAGCATACTACCCACTTGATCTCACCACTTCAATCAAAGATAAATCATCCAATTCAATTACAAAAGGACCTTACCCATGGCCATGAACATCAATCCAAAGCATAAATCATAATACTCAATGAGTCTAAGTCAATTCAATATAGATTTACTAATCTAAGAATAATTAGATATCAATTGAATACAATCCTTATATCATTAGAAAGCCCATAGAAATCTACACTAGAATCTACAAGCATTATGTTCATATCAATTCAATAGGCTTAACATGCAATAGATCTAAGAGTATTCATTACTCAATTAATCAAATTGAAACATCCTATACATCATACATACATAATCTATACATGAATCAAAAGCCCATAACAATCTACACATGAATTCATACATCTCAAAGCATAATCAATTCATCCATATTTTAGTGAAAATTAGAAAATTGAGAAGATAAAGGGTTCATGGAGAATTTCATTGGAAAACATCAATTATACATCAATAGCATCATATCTTAACGTTTCAAAACCTTTCATACAAGAACCCAAGATTTAGAATAGAAATTGGACTTTTTCATCTTTTTGAAATCCTTTGAAAATCATCTTTGAAATTGGCTCTAAGGTGATAGAAAGCCTTAGATGAAGAACTCCCATATCTTATTTGAAGAACACAATGAAAATTGAAGAAGAAACTCCATTGAAGATCCATCTTCAAGCTCCATCTTCACTTTGAGCTCTAATGGAGGTTTTTGGAGAAACTTTTGGAGGGAATGTATTTTGATCTTAGTGTTAGGGTTAAATGAGAGTTTAATGACTTATATACTCTTAAAACCACTCAAAGAAACCGTCCAAAGACTTATAGGGGGGTGGGATGAATTTACAACTTCACCCCTCAACTTAACAGAAAGCTAGCAAGAAAAGACACAGCCCATCGACGCAAGCATCGACCGTCCGTGGTCTCACCCACACCCTGTCGATGGGGGTCTCGTTGGTTGCACCTGCAACTCCTAAAACTGCATGCCCCAATTGTTTCCATCGATGATACCCACCGACGGGCCGTCACCTGGTCGACTGGCCATCGTTTGGGTCGTCGTTTGGACACTGCTTGGCAGTGTTGAGCTCCAGGTTGGGGTCCACCTCTAGGGCCCCTTTCGGGTCCTACATGGAGTCGTGCCCAAACGTTTCCAACACAAACATGCATGTATACGATTTTAGGATATTCCACCTGAGTTTCATACAAAATGAACACGTAAAACTCGATGAAACATGCTTAGACACACAAGGTCATTTCAAGGCACAACTTTCGAACGTCATGGACGTTCTTGAGCGTTTGACCTCCAAACTTCACAAAACTTGATACACTGACTATATACACCATATAAACTCATTTAAGTACCATATAATCTCATTTATCACATGTAAACACATAGAACCACACATAACCACATATGAGGCACTTAGGTGACTTAGTCGTAACGTCTTGGTCGTCCCTTGATGTTTGACTTCCAATGCACCTAAACTCTTAGTTACTGACTCAATAGCACTTTATAGACCATTTTATGACCTTATAACATCATGAAAACCACGTTAGGCTCTAGCTTCACCTAAGTTTTTTTTGGGATCTTATCGACATTTAGCCTTAATATTGAAATGTTCTTGAGTGGTCTGGTCCACCTTCTTGGTGGAGGTGTTCACTTGAATTGTATGAATGTAAAGTTACTTGTTTATTGTGAATGAGGCCATGAAGGCTTGTTATGTGAATTGAGATGAAAATGATGTTATTCTTGTTAAATGTGCTTTATGAAGCTATTATCAGTAGGATAGAGAGTATGCCTAAATGAATTATATATATATGTGAAGCATGTAATGTGTTTGATTGAATTAATGAAGGTCTAAAGTATGTATAGAAGTTAATGTAAATGAAATGATGCTCATGTGCAAGGTGTGTTCACATGTACACACACACTTAAATGAATAAATGAAGCTAAATTAAGTAAAAATGGGAGTTTTGGGATGAACACTCTTCGTGAGTTTAGATGAAGTTTTTAGTAGCAACCTCACAACATCCTAAGAGCTTTATAAGACAGTTAGGATGATGAATAACCTTCGTGAGTTGAGATGTGGTGTTCACTAGTTATTCTTAACCTATATTATAAAATATTGAGAATTTGTGGGCTATTATGCTTAACACCAAGAGGATATGAAGAACGGATGGTTACTCTTCGTGAGTTGAGATGTTGTATTCCAATGTACATCTTGAGATGAGTACTTCTTGTTAGAAGAGAATGAGTTACTTAGTATCAATCTCCTTATCCCTTAACTATGCGCCTGTATAGCAGTATCTATTGGGAAATCCATGTAAAAGCTAAGAGAATGACCTTACTCTAGGCAAGTGAGGATCCCTCATCTGATAGGGGTTAATATCGGGATTCCATGTCTAGCTCTCATGGTCTATGTTAGTTAAGCTAACCCCCACAAAAGTAATGAATGTACTAAGTCTTCTGAAAGAGTGTGCTACTTAGGGTAGGTAGTGTAATGGGACGCTATTTATCCATTGCACTAGATAGGCAATCCTAACGTGGAGTCTTCGTGAGTCTTATATGAATTGAATGAACTAAGTCTCCTAAAGGAACGTACTACTTAGTGTAGGTGGTGGTATGGGACGCTATCTATCCATTACACTAAGTATACCTTCTGAAAGGGGAGTGTTGGTGCCAAGCCTTCAAAAAGAATGTACTACTTAGGGTAGGTGGTGCAATGGGACGCCATCTACTCATTGCACTAAGTAGGCATTCTGAAAGGGATGTCTTGGTGTGTTTTTGAGTGTTCTTCTAATATCTTGTGATTGAGTGGTGACTTGTTCTCCCAAGTGGAGTAAGCCTATGGTGGGTAGTCTTAAGGATCTCCTTGGTGTGCATTGAAGAAGGTGTATGGGCGTTTCCTTCATGTCTTACCTTGGAGAGTCATAGGATAACCTCGTTTAGGGAAACTCCTAGGGAAGTGAGTTCACTTCCTCTTGGCAATACCTTGGAAGTTCACTGTTTTGGAGTTAAATTGATTCACTGTAAGGATAAACGAGTTTATTGTAAAGTTTGAGTAGATTACTATAAAGTGCATCTTTTTGCTAAAATTATGGAAATTCTTCTCTAAGTGTTAAATGATGTTTCTTATGCTGTTTTGCTACTAAATTCATAAAACTTTTACTTATTTGGCATGAAAGGTTATTTTACTAAAATGTCCCTTTTTGCATGATTTTTCATATGCCATACTTAGTACATTATTTGCACTAACCCCATACTTTTCTATACTATAAGTATATGTTTTGGAAGAAAGGTTAAAGGCTAGAAGGAAGAGCTTGGGAAAGATTCTCTCAAGACTAAGTATGTCCTCATATATTCGAGGGCATAGTTCAATTTCTTAGTTTTCTTTATTTAAAGACTTATTATGTATTTCTTTTAATGTAAAGGGCTGTGTACGTAAGATATTATGTCGTGTCTTTAAGTTTAGCTTGTGGCGATGAGATTTTCTTAGTATTTATGAAATACTTCTTTTTTATATTAAATGTCCTGAAAAGTATTAAATTTTGTACTATTTTTCATGTCTTATGTAATGAACGAAAGTTAGAGGGCTTCTACAAGACCCTAAATAGTCAAGTATGCCCGGTCATGACCCAAGGGTTCTCCCTAACTTCTAGGGGATACTTTCGGGTCGTGACAGACTTGGTATTTGAGCATAAGGTTATAGAAAATAGTTTAGGGTCTAAAACTCTCACAAGTCACATCTAGTAGAGTCTTGGTCATTGATGTGAATCACGACACATCCATTGACAAGAGGCTATAGGATGATAGAAGTTTCACTTTCTTCTGTATTCTAATGTCATGCCTTAGAGTTGAGTTCTATAAGATGTCTTTTCTCAACCTCTTCTCTTTGTGTTTATAGGACATGAATACGATGAGATAAACCGCTAGAAGGGAGAAGGGAGGTGTATCTAATGAGAGGATCCCTCCCCGTGTTAACCAAGTTCCTACTGTTGGCCTAGAGGAAAATAATTAGGAGATTCCCCTTAAAGAACCTCAAGTGCTTCCTATGCCTCAAGCTCCTTTTGTTGAAGGAGATATGACTAATGCGGGGTTGAGGGCTGCCCTAATGAACTTGACCCAACTCATGACGGCTCAAGCTCATGTCATTAATAATCACTTTGTTGCCCAAGCTAATCAAGGAGGTGGACCTCAACCAAATGCTAGTACTCCCGCTTCTAGAATTCAAGATTTCATGAGGATGAACCCTCTAACTTTTCATGGCACTAAGATGGATGAAGATCCACAAGGTTTCATATATGAGGTTTTCAAAGTGGTAGATGTTATGGATGTGACCCCTAAGGAAAAAGCGGAGTTAGCAGCTTACCAACTCAAGGATGTGGCTCAAGTGTGGTTTGAGCAATGGAGGGGTGAAAGACCCTTCGGAGATGTTTCGGTTGATTAGGAAGAATTCAAAGAGGCTTTCCTAGATAGGTTATTTCCCCTAGAGTGGAGAGAGAATTAGATGGTTGAATTCATGAACCTTCGTCAAGGGGGAATGAGTGTGCAAGAGTACTCACTCAAATTCACCCAACTCTGTAAGTATGCCCCAACCATGGTAGCCAACCCTAGGGCTAGGATGAACAAATTTGTGATGGGAGTGTCTATCTTAGTGGAGAAAGAGTGTTGTACGACAATTCTTCTTAATGACATGGATATTTCTAGGCTCATGGTGTATGCATAACAAATGGCGGGGTCCAATATAAGGGAGATAATGCAAGAGTGTAAGAGGCCTAGGTCGGATGATTCTAGTCACCAAAAACCTAAGAAGAGGTTCTATCACCAAGATTCTTCCATGGGAAACAAGTATAGGTCTCCAAACCAACATTCCCAAGGTGGTGGCCATACTTTGGAGAGGACTAGGTGTACTACTTGTGGGAAGAAACATTTGGCTAAGTACCTTGCCGAAATGGATGAATGTTTTAGTTGTGGTAGTAAAAGCCACAATCTGAAAGACGGCCCTAGCATCAAAGAAAGAGAGAAAGAGGTCAATCAATCTCCCCTAGATCCTAATGCTCAAAAGAAGAACCCTTCCTATGGGATGGGAGCTAAGAAGGATAACTAATTCGGAGTTGATGGTCTCGGTAAGTCTTAACTCTTATTGATCGTTGTTTTTATGTTATTAGATGATTTTATATGGTTTTATCCTTCATATTATCATGCCATCTTTGATCAATTGCTCAATGAATGGATTTTTGATATTTTGACATGTTTAACAGTGTTACAGTGAATTCTCACTGTAAAGTTTCTCATTTTTGAAGAAAATTGTTTTGTCTTGAATTGTAGCTTCAATGTGTGTAAAAGTGTTGTATTTTAGCATGTTTAATATTTTAGAAGGTAGTTCCTCCATAAAAGAAAGATAAGGATGAATTTTGAAATTATGAAGTCTTGCAAAAAGCTGCTTATGTTGCAAAGTGTGCGAAAGTGTGAAATGGTTTTCCTTGTTAGTTGATGCTTTTATTTTGAGAGTATTTATCGTGATTGTAATGTGTTATGTGTTGATAATGTAGTCCTTTATGGTCTTACAGTTTTAGTGTCATTCGAGGACGAATGTTATTCCAAGTGGAGGAGAACATAACATCCTAAAATGAACTAAGGTGAACTAGAGCTTCGTGATCGTTTGTTGAGTTAATTTTAAGTTAAAATGAGTTATATTAGTTTCCTTAGGCAGTGTGTGAAGTTTGGTTAAGTTTTGAGGTCAAACGTCTAAGAACGTCCATGACGTTCGGAAGATATGCCTTAGATAATGCTTGTGTGTCTTGATGTGTTTCAGTGAGTTTTACGTGTTTGTTTTGTTTGATATTGGTGTGGGATGTTATTAAGAAATAGAAAAATATGTTTTGGGGTTTAACGTCCGGGTACGACCCCTCCTAGGACCCACAAGGGGCCCTAGAGAAGGGCACAAGACTTGGACCCAAAACTGCCTAGGCAGTGTCCACCAACGAGACAAAACGACGGCCAGTGGTTCAACCAAAGTCCCGTCGACTTGGTCCGTCGATTGGACATGAAAGGCCTGCATTTTTGAAGCTGCAGGCCCAACCAACGAACCACCATCAACGTACCATCGATGGATAAACGGTTCATTGGTTGGTCTCGTCTGTCAGCTGCCAAAAAGCTGCTAGCAGGCTGCCTTTGCTTGGGCTATTTGGTAAATTCATCCCAAGTCTTTTAAGGACCTTGGAAGTTATTTTAGGGTTATTTAGGTATATTAAAGAGTTCCAAACCCTATGACCTAATTTTAGACCTCATTTCCTAAAACCCAAAACCCTTCTCCATTAGAATTCTCTCTCAAACTCCATAGAAGCTATAAGTCAAGAAGGTCTAGAAAGGTTGTTCGTGGTCAAGTTATTCATCAAAAATCATTGGGGTTTCTTCTACTTAAGGCATGGTATCCATCCTTGAACTCTCTTTCATTCAAGGAGTCACTTCTAATGGATTTTAAAAAAGGATTTTCAACCCTAGTTTCTTCTATCTTCAACTCTAAATATGGCTCTTGCATGAAAACATTTCGAATGATTTAAGAATGATGTTTCTAATGTTATTTGATGATTTTAATGCTAAAACTATAATGAAATAATTTTAAAGCTTTTCATCAAATTTTTGCTTAAAGAAATGGGTTAAATGAGCATGAATTGGTATTCTTTGATCTTTGGTTTCTTATGGTTTATATTGTGGTTTAGCTACTGCCATAAGGCATATGTTATGATGAAATATTAAGTAAAATGTTATAGGTGATGGAAGCTTGGAAAAAAAGGGTAAGTTGGTTATGTTGTTTAGCCTTAATTTCGAAATGCTCTTGAGTGGTATGGTCCACCTTATTGGTGGCGGTGTTTACTTGAATTGTATGAATGTAAAGTTATTGTTTATTGTGAATTTGGCCATGAAGGCTTGTTATGTGAAGTAAGATGAAATTGATATTATTCTTGTAAATGTGCTTTATGAATCTATTATGTGAAGTAGGCTAGAGAGTATGCCTAAATGAAGTATATGTATATGTGAAGCATGTAAAGTGTGTGATTTGATGAATGAAGGTCTAAAGTATATATAGAAGTTAATGTAAATGAAATGATGCTTATGTGAGAGGTGTGTTCAAATGTACACACACACTTAAATGAATGAATGAAGCTAAGTTAAGTAAAAAGGGGAGTTTTGGGGTGAACACTCTTCAGGAGATGAGATGAAGTGTTTAGTAGCAACCTTACAACATCCTAAGAGCTTTCTAAGATAGGTCAGAGGATGAATACACTTCGTAAGTTGAGATGTGGTGATCACTAGTTATCCTTAACCTATATTATAAAATATTGAGAATCCGTGAGGAATTATACTTAGCACCTAGAGGATATGAAGAAGGGGTGGTTACACTTTGTGAGTTGAGATGTTGTATTCCAATGTACCTCTTGAGATGAGTACTCCTCGTTAGTAGAGAATGAGTTACTTAGTAGCAATCTCCTTATCCCTTAACTATGCGCCCGCACAGGTGTAGCTATTGGGAAAGTCATGTCAAAGCTAAGAGAATGACCTTACTCTAGGCAAGTTATGATCCCTCATCCGATAGGGGTTAATATCGGGATTTCATATCTAGGTGTCATGGTCTATGTCGGTTAATCTAACCCCCACAAAATTAATGAACATGCTAAGTCTTCTAAAAGAGTGTGCTACTTAGGGTAGGTAGTGGAATGGGATGCCATTTATCCATTGCACCAGGTAGGCATTCCGAAAGGACAGTCTTGGTGAGTCTTATGTGAATTGAATGAACTAAGTCTCATAAAAGAACTTAGGGTAGGTTGTGGTATGGGATGCTATCTATCCATTGCACTATGTAGACCTTCCGAAAGGGGAGTATTGGTGCCAAGCCTTCTAAAAGAATGTACTACTCAGTGTAGGTGGTTGAATGGGACTCCATCTACTCATTTCATGAAATAGGAATTCTAAAAGGGAAGTCTTGGTGTGTTGTTGAGTATTCTTCTAATGTCTTGTGATTAAGTGTTTAATTGTTCTCCCGAGTGAGTAAGCCTATGGTGGGTAGTCTTAAGGATCTCCCTTGTGTGCGTTGAAGGAGGTGTATGGGAGTTTCCTTCATGTCTTACCTTGTAGAGTCTTAGTATAACCTCGGTTAGGGAAACTCCTACAAAGATGAGTTTACTTCATCTTGGAAATACCTTGGAAGTTCAATGTTTTGGAGTCAAATTGGTTCACTATAAGGATAAACTAGTATACTGGAAAATTTGAGTAGTTAACTTTAGAGTGCATCTTTTTGCTAAAATTATGGAAATCATTCTCTAACTGTTAAATGATGTTTCTTAAGTTGTTGTGCTACTAAATTATAAATGTTTTACTTATTTGGCATGAAAGGTTATTTTACAAAAATGTCCCAATGATATTATGTCGTGTGTTTAAGTTTGACTTGTGACGATGAGATTTTCTTAGTATTGATGAAAGACATCCTTTTTATATTAAATATTGGGAAAAGTTTTAAATTCCGCACTAATTTTGATATCTTATGTAATGAAATAAAGTTACATGGCTTGTACAAGACCCAAAAGGGTCAAGTATACACGGTCATGACCCAAGGGTTCTCCCTAACTTCTAGGGGGTAGTTTCGGGTCGTGACAAAAGGGATCCTTAAGTTCAAGGATTTCCTATGTCATGTTTTATGTAAAGTCTTGTAATAGCTTAGGTATGATTTATATTGAATAGGTCTTGTCCCTTGTATACTCTAATGATGTTGAGTCTAAGATGGCAAAGAGACTTAGAGTTTAACACTGTAGTATGATATTTTATCTATATAATTGAAGTGATGTTCTAGCATATTATGTTCTATGAAAGTTTTAAATTTTCCTCTAAATATACCTATGACAATGCGATGAATGATAATTATGGGCTTTTATAAGACATCCAAGAGGTTATGTACTCCATGTTACTTCTAGGGGGTGCTCCCCGGTCCTTACATACGTATAGGTGGTGATCCCCGGTCGTGACATGTAACACTATTTTAAGACCAAAAATAATGTTTATGAACCATCTAAGAAGTTTTAGAGTCAAGACGTCAAGAAACGTCCATGACGTCCTAAGATTTTTCAAATAGGTGCTAGTGTGCCTTTGCATATTTTACGGGTTTTTAGGAGTCGAAGGTTGATGAAAATTGGTGTAAAGGTGTCAATTAAGTGTTAGAGTATGTTTAGGGTTGATACGTCCGGGTACAACTCCCCAAGGACCACCCTAAGGGTCCTTGAGTAGGACCCTTCCAATTGACCCAAAGTCTGTCAAATGATAGTGGCAGCTACCAGCCAAACAACGGACCTTCGTCGAGACGATGAGGCGTAAATATCCTCCGTAGGTAATGCCTTATTCAAATTCAGAAAGTGTCCAAAAATAAAATCTATGTCGCTAACGACGGATGTGCAGCACGGAGGGCTTAAGGGGCGTCGACTGACCTACGGACCGTAGGTCGGGGTCTTGTATGTCCAACATGTGTTATTCTGTCCAATTCTAAATGGGTTCATTTAATTAGTTAATTAGTTAGGGGTTTAATGAGGGGGTATAATTAACTTAATTAAGGAACTATTTAAAGACCTAACCTTCATTAACCTAACCCAACACCCACAAATCCCAAACTCACATCTCTGTAGCCTCTTTCTTCGCCAAACTTCATCCTCCATTGAAGAAAACTAGAGCTCCAATTCAAGGATGAATTCACCAAGGTTTTCATTTCAAATTTGTGGCAAGATCATCACTTAGGTATGGTTTCTTTCAATCTTGGGATTCCTTTCCCCAAGAGGCCCTTCCAATGATGATTTTTCAACTTCCCCAAAACCTAAGGTTTAAATCTAGACATTGGTTCTCTTTTCAAAACGAAATTATTAATCATTTGTGATGAATTATAGTCTTTATCATTGTTTAATTAAGTATTAATGGTAAATGGATGTTAATCATTCAACATTTCCCCTTTTAACCCCACTCACTATGTCTTGTAATTTTGTAGTAGTTGTAAAAGACGATGATTATATTTAGATGTAGAATAGTAATTCCTATGTATTACTTCTTGAATTTGCCTTAATTATGCAGTGGCGATGTTTTCTTTGGTAATTGAAGTATGGAGGCAATGAAAGCGCAAGAAGGTATGAATGTTGATTCTTCTTGAATTTAATTATGAAGGATGAGTTATTTAGATTGTAATGCTTCTATGTATAATGTGTGGTTGTGATGTTGATAGCAAGTATCTCTCATCCTTAACCCTAGACTATTGAATTTGTTATGAAACATGCAAGTATGTTATGGTATGATTATTATATTATTGAAAGTAGTTCCTCATGATTATGTGGTTTCTAAAGTGAAAGGATAGTACTCACCTATGAATACCTATGAGCTATTATGATAAGATGTTCACATGGGGGTCTATAACAGACTAATGTGATATTGTATGAAGAGTATGATGTTTTCTAAATGGAATAGATGTTTAGCATCGAAAGGGCATGTAAATGAGATGGAGGTCCTACATTTAGTAACTCCGGCCTCCCACATGGGCTTCTTCACATTTAGCAAGTCCGGATTCCCACGATATGTGTTGTCTCATGAGATGAAAACCTTCACGTTAGTAAGTCATGGTTTCTAGTAACAATTTCCTTGACCCTTAATAATGTGCAAACATAAGACTATAGCTTAGTGGATCCACCTAGATAGCTATGTAAGATTGGTTACACCTTAGGCAAGTGTTAACCCTCTCTTCTCGGTGTGGGAGGAGAACACCAGATTCCATGTAGCTCACATGGTCTCATGTCGGTTATTGCACTATTTTCCCTAATTTAATAAGGTAAATGAATAAGTCAATTATGTAAAATATTATTAGTGTTGTCTTAAATGTAACTACATAGGGTGAGAGACAGTATGGGACTTCTCTTGCTCATGGCACATGTGGGATTCTAAGGGATGATTCTAGTTGTCGATTGTATGATCAAGTTGGTTACATGTTATGTATGTTATGATTTATAAGACCTTATGAATCAAACATGTTATGATTAAGTATGAGATTATGTTGTAAGTAACTTAATGGGATACTTAGTTTTGGATAGGGTCATGGAGTTCTATTCTTTGAATTCACAAGTATTTCTTTAGGTTGATTATGTGTTGGGTTGATATTATGTTTGGTTGACTTATAAGGTTCCATATATGTGTATGTTGAGTTATTGAACATATATCATGGTTTTGACTAAATTGAGCCTTTTTATTATGCATTAATAATTTTATGGATAGGAGCGCTACTTAGTACATGTGGTTTGTACTAACCCATATTTCTCCCCTTTTTCCCAAACATTGTAGGTGCCGGCCATTGAAGAGCTTGTACGCCACTTTGCAAGGATACTTGGACTTCTTCCTCAGAGTAGTTGGTGAGTCCTCTAAGTTCGAGGATGGTGCATTTGATCTACCTAGTAGTATTGATATAGTCTAAAAGACATTCGTTTCTTCCTTATTCTTGAAGACATTTTTTAAGCCCTATTTTGCAATATGTACTTGTGTAAGGGCTACTCCCATATTTTGTACTTCGTTTATATGGTTAATGTGAGACGGTATTATTAGACTAACTACTTATATGTTGATTATGTTAACTAAACGAGAAGCCTATGTAAGCTTCCTATGTGAGGAGTCTATGAAAACTCTATATGTGGTATGTGACAGATCTATCTAAATCTCACTATATAAATGTATATCAAAAGTTTTCATTTTTCCGCATTTTTAGCCTATGATATGTAATGACGAATGCTAAGAGTCTAGTCTTAGTCCTCTCCGAGGACGACGACGCCGGTTACGTCTATGGGTTATTCCCCGGTCGTGACAGTAGGTCAACACTACAATGTCATGCATAACAGACACATGCGTACACATATACATATAGAACTCCCTCCAGAATTCCCTTCAAGAGATACTTGTGCAATGCATAGGCAATGTCCCATACCCTCACCTACACTAAACGACTTCCCTTAGGTGATCCTTGCTAGGGTTACTTACTTTATTTCCATTGTCCATTTTACTTTAGGAAACCTTGCCTCAACCTACATGAGACCATGTCAGCTAATAATGGAATTCAGTGTCATGGAACCCCACAACGAAAGAGGTGCTCTACTTGCCAAGGTAGAACATTAACATCATGCTAGCATCTAGGTGGATCCACTTGCTAGGTCCAATGGGGGCAACATATTTAAGGAACTAGGAGATGTAGATTTAAACCATCTTTATGCGATTTGTCTTTGTAGTCTCCACCTCATGGGGACATTTGGTTAATGTGCCTTCCTCATTGATAAGGGGCACCCCTCATTTGACAAGTTCACTCGGTGCTAAGCTAAGTTCCCTTTTTGAAAAGCCTTTATTAACATTACTTTCATAAAAATAGGCTTTAGGAGATTAACCCCTCATATGCATAGATCATAGGTTATTGATGAGTCTTTCCTTTCATCAACCTAAATCATGTGAGAATATTTTTTCACATGGACATAGCATAGTCTAGTTTAGACTCCAATTGAGAACACCTTTCAAATGACCTTACCTCACTAGATCAACATAACATGCATCCTTCATGGATTCATGTGTGTGTATGTGTACTTATATGAGGAAACATCTCACATAAACACATAAAGAAACTAAGAATATTCATACTTAATCGTATCATATACTTGACATTATAACATATACTTCATGTTCATAGTTTAATCATGCATAATCACCTTAGGAACTATCCTATCAAGGTACACATGTGCAATGTATAGGCAAGGCAAAGTCCCATAACCTTACCAATACTAGCACACCTATAAACTCATCCTTGTTAAGATACATTTTCATATTTTCACGAACATATACTTTACGTGCTTATAGTAGTGGACAATGGTGCATATGAGAACTATCCTTTCATTAATATCCATGAATCTATACAACTAATAGGTACTCATGAAGTGTGTGTACATTTGTTAGCATCATCACATAATGGGAACAAAATAGTTCTCACGACCCGCATGTACACCCTAGAAGTTAGGGAATTCTTACGTAATCACTCGGAATACCTGACCTCTCGGAGGTCTTGTACAAGCCCTTAGACATCATTCATTGCATATATACAAAAAGTAGTGCGCAACTAAAACTTTTTCTTCAACAACATAATGCGGAAGTCATCTTATAAACATCTCACATATGTCTCAAACCATCTATGACAACATCATTAACAAGAGTCTTGGGTCACAGCCCATAAAAGTGTAACATAATGTAAAACATAAAGACAACATATTGGTGGTAGTTCTCAGATGCTATGAGGACTCACCAAGTCTTCATTTTTGGAAACCTTGGAAACTGTACCCTTCAAGCAACCTCAATCTTCTAAAGACCCTACATGGACAACATGTAGCCAATATGAGTTAGTACGATATGTACTAAGTATGGAAACTATCATACCAAACATAAGATATCTCAAAGGGTTAGTCAAAATTAGACATAATCATTAGAGATACAGACATAAGCAGAACATAAATATCATAAGCCTATTAAAGCGTTTAAGATATCATACTTAAATCATTGTCTTTCTTACTCAAATGAACTAACTCAGAAGCCACCTCCAAGTATACTAGTGCAAGGCTAAGGTAGCATCCCATACTACTACCAAAGTTAAGTACCTCTCTTTGGTCATTCTTGACCATAGTACACTTTCATAATTAAGACCTAAGTTCCTTATAACATATGAGCACTATGCCCCTAGGCCACCCAAAGCAAACTTATGCAATGCATGTGAAGAATCCAATACTACCTCACACACTAAGCATATCTTGAAGTCACCCTATCTAGTTTCATGTCATCTTAGGAATATCTATTATACCTAAGTTATTCATACTAAAGAGTATTATACCCTTATAATTTCCTCAAAACATGTTTGTGCAATGTACATAAGGTATCCCATACTAACTCACATACTAAGCCTATCTTGAAATTATCCTTAACATGTCCACCTTCCATGGACTTGACTTAACTTCATTTACTAAGAATCTTTCATCTTTTGTCTACTTCACTAGGAAAGGCAACTCTAGTCCAATAATATGTTCAATCTCTTCTTCTTTAATGACCCTAGGTTATACGTTGTGAAATGCACTTATGATACCCCATAACACCATTAATGCAAGGTACTACTTTTGGATCCTTTCTCTATTACTTCATACTATGGAGCCTAGCCCCTACCTTTATATTTTGAACACTACGATATACTTCTTTCAGTATGTCTAAGTTCCTTAATCATATAGATCTTACGAGATACTTTTTAAGGTATGTCTTGATCCCTTACTAAATATGAACACTACGAGATACCCCTTGGGCATGTCTAAGTCCATTCACACATTATGAACACTACAAGATACCCCTTGGGCATGTCTAAGTTCATTCTTTGCTTTGAAAACTACGAGATGCTTCTCAAGCACGTCAAAGTTCATAGGATATGGAGATCTCTACTAGGATACCTTGACTCAACTATGTGAGGTAATCCTGCTTCATGAGACCCACTTTGATAGTCATCACAACTACTAGGTGTGGCTCTCCTTTCTACTTGGAGTCTGGACACTTGCTAGACTATCTGTCTCACTTTGAACATCCATTTGGAGTCAAGCATATACTCCAAGTTTTTCTTGTCAAACCTTGATCAACACTTTTCTCTCATTGAGGAATATCCTTGACAATCTCTCCATTCTCAAGTGAATCTATCACTTTCACTCAATCACCCTAAATCTACAACCAGCACAACGAAGCTAAGGTTCATTATTCATCAATTCCTCTTATCTTCATTCATAGGTAGATTTAAGGATCTTATAGACTTAGCTTTCTTTTCTCATTGTTTATTACTAGGAAACAATATCACAATTAACATCATTATGAAATTACCCCCAAATCCCTATCAACAATGGTCATAAGCCCTACAAAATGACTACTACATTTAGTCCTCATGATTCATACTCAATATCATGTTAATATAATCAATTAGATCATTCGAAGAAAATTCTAGTCATACATGATGACATAGGTTCAATTTGATCTTTATAAGTCAAGACCAACCTAGATCAATTAAGGCTAGTTCAATTAATATCTAGGTGATTCAATCATTATAAAATAGTATATAATACAATTGAATAAATAAGATCAACATAAACCTTTATCTAGCCTCTAATGGCCGTAAATCACTATGATCACTTTCAAGTTCAATTACCACAATTCACTATGAAATCATCATAAAAACAGTTCATAATCATCATATAAACATCATTGAATGCTATACACTAGATTGGGATCACAATCAAGCCTTACCCACAATGCAATCACAAACCTCTCTAGATTGGGGTTCTTTAGATTCACAATTAAAGGGAAACTAGGGGGACTTAATGGATGGAAGAATCCATGAATCTATAAGATTCACATATCTTTGATTAGAGCCTTAATCCTAGCTTGAACGTTTGGAGAAATCATCCTAAGATGCTGCCCCCAATTCTTATTCTTCTTCAATGGTGTTCTTGAGAGTTTTAAGGTGAGACAGAGGTTTGATTTGGAGTGTAGAGTCTAAGTGGGTATTTTATTATTTTAATACTCATATTATGCCTAAAAATGACTTAAATAACCTTTCATATAATTATTTGGACGTTGGGTGGATTTCCCAATTCACCCCTCAACTTTACAGTAAGCTGCGAGAATGTTGCAGTCTTCATCGATGGATGCCACGTACTGGGAGTCCACCAGAGGACGGGCCGTGCTGGAACCCCTTAAATAAGGATATAGATCAATAAACTATCAACCAACTCCCCCCATCAATGGGGCGTCAATGGACTGTAGGTCCATTGGTGCCCCTCGTTGGTGGGGACTGGTTTTGAAAGCTTTTCTCCTAAGTTTGGTCCCTCTCCAAGGACCCTTAGTGGGTCCTTGGGGAGTCGTGCCCATATGTTTCCACCCCAAATACGTCACGAGCCGCTACTAATAATCGAAAAGGTTCACAGCAAGTTCAGTCTATAGTGACAAAGGGAACGTTTCCGCCGGAGCCATGGAAAAAGTATTCACTACTGCTTACAGCGCCTTCATTTACTCGTCTTGCTACTTCGGAACTGTTCAGCGGACACGTGGAGTCGAACGTCTCTCTACAATGTTGCATAGGTAGACTGATTATTGTAGGTGACTGTCTCTAGTGGTTTAGAAAGAGTTCTGTTGCTACCAATGTAGATTTTAGGAACCCTCCCTATCAATTTGATCTCAAAACGCAACCTAAAAACTCATGAAATCTACTAAGGCATGCTAGCACGTTTCAAGGCTAACTTTCAAACGTCACCGGACATTCTTGGAAGTTTCGCCTCCAAACTCTCTCAAACTATATATACTGCCTATAAAAACAATAATTTATCATTTAAGGACCTCTTAAGCTCATGGAACCCACGTTAGTCTGTATTTGGACCTAATTCATTTTTGGGTCCTTACAGTAGTATTATGGCAGCCACCCTCTAAAGACCGCAACACATATACACCATCCTTCTAGTCTTAATTCAAACACATATAGTGTTTAAGGACTATAGACTACACACACTCACATTACATCATAGGAGACATGAACATATCCAACCTTTGAAGAGTAGGCTCCTGATCGCGCATATAAGACCACACAATCATATAGGGGTACATAGGTAGGGGGTCGTTCTACACAAGAGTATCTAATCATCAACATGTAGACCATACCTAGCCCTAACATCTTCATTCCCATGTAGTAAACATCATCAATATACCTAAATCATGATACTAGCATTGGCGACTACACATTCCAACTTCCTAAACATTATAATCATCATATCAATCTATGATCACATCACATAGAGAATGGAAAAAATGTAAACTCCGCCACCATAAGTGGACCATACCAATCAATGCAATTCAAGGCCAGTTCTATACTAAGTAGAGGAAATAGGTCAAGTTACCAACTCTCTAATGCTATGAATCTATACCTAAAGCATGATACTAGCATTGGATACTACACATATCAACTTCCTAGACATAATAATCATCATATCAATCTATCTTGCATCTAATGACTTCAAGGCCATCATATCACATAGAGAATGACAAAAATGTGAACACCGCTACCATAAGTGGACCATACCAATCAACGTAATTCAAGGACAATTCTATACTAAGTAGAGGAAATAGGTCAACTTACCAACTCTCCAATGTTATGATCTTCATTGATCAATTCCCAAACATTCGTAAGCAATTCACATATAAAACAATAGTAATAGGACATTCAACAAATCGAATAATAACCTCATAAACATCTAAACAAGATCACAATACCAACATTATAGGTTAAATTTAGAAATTAGGAGGATCATGGGTTCTTCATTAACTTGCATTGAGATTCATCATAAAATAAGTCGCTAATCATAAATTCATCATTAGAATATCTTTGAAATCAATTTGACAATAAAACCATGGCTAGATTGAAAGATAGAGAATTTGATCATTAAATCTTCTTTGAAAAACATTGAAAGAACTCCCTAGATGAAAGGTTAACTAAGGATAAAGGATTACCATACCTTAATAGAAGAAAATCCCAAATAATTGGGGAGAAAACACTCAAAAATTCATCTTCAAGGTTGAGATTGAAATTTCCCTGCGATGGAGGTTTGAGAGAATTCGAAAGAGAGAGAGTTTTGGGATTTTTGATTTCTTATTAAGTATTGGGGTTCTTACTTGAGAAAGGGGTTCAATAGGTCATAAAAATGGTTTTTAACCGACTCCCATAGTTACCAAAACACCCCCATAATTATTGGAACTTTTAGACATGTCAAACTTTACTTTAAATTGACGCAACTGAATCTCAGAAGTCGCTGCGCTTCGCGAATTCAGCTCCTAATTTTTCCTCACGAGTTTTTTGAGATAGTGAGCCTTGTGTAATGCGTGCGACGCACAGACAGACTGAGTCCCAGGCACGAGTCGCGGAGTCAGCTCCTAATTCTACCCTTCTTGGTCCTGCACGCTGCCTTTGGCATCTTCCTTGTTTAACATTTAGGTTCTCCTCGAGGCGCTTAGGGTGGTCCTCCGGGCGTTGTACCCCTACGCTTTGACCCTTAACATGTCTATTAAGATGCTAGGGTCACCTCTACTGTTTTTGGACTACAAACAAAATATAAAAACAAGGCAAACATAAAAGGACACACTAGCACATCTAAAGACTAACTTTCGAACGTCTTGGTCGTTCTTGGACGTTTGACTTCCAAACCATTTCAAATAAACTATACAAGATATAAAACACATTATTAACATGTTATTAACCATTTAAGGCACATGTGAGGCTCTATATACCTTAGTTCATATTGAGGGTCTTGAAAACCCTAACGAGTTATAATGGCACACTTGGGAACAACTTTGTGATCCATTGTTACACAGTGAAGTCATTTCAGTATTGATTCATGTTTTGATATTTAGTCGTGATAAAAAATAGAAAATAAGAGGTGAATTTCAGGTTACCTTGATACAAAAGAGCATGCAATTGTCCCTAATGCATAAAAAATGTAAAACCGAGTGATAGGTGAAGCAAACCTGAGGCGCATAGCACCGATGATCAACAAGCTGGCGGGTCTGGTTTCTCAGAACCCGCTCCCTTTGTAGTAGGGACACTGTCAGTAGTGTCCTCAGCAATAACACCACCCTCAGTAGTGCTTCTCTCAACATCAGCAATCCTGGAGCTAGACGCCCCAGCAACCACCGCCTGAGCCCTCATCTGCCGGGCTTCCTCATCAATCAAAGAGGCTCTCCTCGCAGCCTCCAACTCAAGATGCTCTTGCTTCCTAGCTCGAGTATCATCATCCTCTTGAGATAGGTGCCTCTTGGTATGCTCCCGTGGCTGAGGTAATGGCGCAGCAGTAGTAAAGAACAGTGCAGCCAGCACCATATCCTCAGAAGGCTCTGTAGATGGGGCCTCAGAATCAGGCACCCCGGCCTCCAGAATGGCATCCATATATGCCCTCAAACTCGCCACAGCAGCCTTGAGAGTCATCAAATCTAAAGTAGGGGCTGGCTGGGCGAGAACCCTTAAATTAAATGCGTCAAGGCGTTGATGGACCTCCATAATCTGCCTCTCAGTCCGCTGGGTCATCTTCTTCTCGATGTGATCCTCTACCTCAGCAATAGACTTCTGCATCCAAGGCTTGATGTGATGCAGAAGTGTAGCCATTTGTGTAACAACCCTAAGAATGAATAAGATAAGAAATGCTTAATGTGTCAAGAATGGCTACGATTAGACCAGGGTTCACACGGATTGATGCACGTAGAACCAAACCTCGGAACCCTTGCTACAGCCAAGCCAACTAACTTGGGGAGTTATTTGAGCTTGTAAAGGTTGGGAACAACCATGTAGGGCTCTCGAATACGAAGATTTACTCGAAGGAGTCTTTACCGGACTTAAAAAAGAGGAAATCTTAAGTTTTGAGGGTCTAGGGGTAAAATAGTCTTTTACCAGGCTAAGGGTAATATAGTAATTACCCTAAATATATATAATTAATTATTTATTTAATAAGGTGGAGGGGAAAATTGGGGAGACAGATCCGAAATTGAGCTCTTGAAATTAAGTCTTGCTCCACCCGGGTTCGAACCTAGGTGGAAGCAATGAATTTATGTGATTTTTATTTAAGCTATTGAATTAATGTAATTAATTAATAATTAATATTCATTAGCTGATTTAAAATAAAATAAAAATCAGATTTTTATTAATTAACTAAACCTTATTTGGCTAAGTCCTAAACTAGACTCCTAAGCCTAATATAACTCCCACTCTCTCACGTCTATCTCTCAACTCTCACGCTCAATATCTCCCATTCTTTCACATGACATTTCTTTGCCAAAATAAGATACAAAAGCAGAAAAATAAACCAAGTTCTTCACACTTAAAGAACTCACACGAAATCACAAGAAAACAAACGTTAATCGCACACTAGGCTAAGGGAGGTTGTCATTCGAGTGGAGTTGATATTGAGGAGGCTTAGACGAGTTCTTGAGTGGAGTTTTTGGGAAGAAACTTCATGTTTTGAACGTAAAAATAAGGTATGGGTTTTCTTCTCACTTGGTACCTTTCCCAAGAGACCCCTCAAGGTTCATATTGTTCATTCGAAAACTAGGATTGTTTCCCCTTTTGCATGCCCCTGTCACTAGCTCCCAATAAATCGTAGGTTCGGTATGATTGCTGGTAGATTTAGGTATGTTATTATTTCGTGATGAACATGATTTTGATTGTATACTTGAAATCGTAGGAAAGACAACCATGTATTCGAAAGTTTGTGCAAGTGTGTGTATGTGCGAAAAGGTTACTGTGAATATACTGTGAATGAGGTTTCGATTTAGGCTTCATGTTTGATGATGTTTTGGTTGTCATTTTACGTGTATAAACCTATGTAAATCGTGATGTTCATTAAAATGGAAGTGGGGCTGATTTGAGTGTCAATAGTTTGGCTAAACGAATCCATGAAATGCACCCAAAAAGTGTTAAACGATCCATGAATCTTCCCAAGTTTTCAAGTGGAAATATTGATGAAAATAAGTTAAGAAAATGATTAAGTGTACAGCCAAGAATATAAGTTTAGTTTAGGCTAAAACATAGAAGGGAAATCTGGAAAATTAAATTAATTTAAAGGGGTGAGGCCACTAGGATTCGAACCTGTGACCTCACCCGTGTAGAACCTTAATCTCACAACAAGTAATGAAATGGAGTTGGGGGGATTCGAACTGGGGTCTACTGGTTGGGAAAGGAGAGAGAAACAATTTAAATAAATAAATGGGAGGCGTGGGAATCGAACCCACGACCTCCAGGCAGCGAATGAAAGAAGAAAATTAAAGAAAAGAAAATGTGAGGCGTGGGGATCGAACCCACGACCTCAAGGCTGGAAAGGAGAAGGGCGAATTAAATAAGAAAATAAAGTGAGGCTATGGGGCTCGATCCAACAACCTCACTGCCAAACACCTAGCTAAGTAAATTTTAATTAAAAATAAAAATAAGGAGGCTGTGGGGGTTCGAACCCACAACTTCACAGCCCCTAGCGAAATTAAAAATAAAATAAGGAGGCTGTGGGGGTTCGAATCTACAACCTCCCAAATCCAGCGAAATAAAGACTAAAATAAAAAGAGGTTGTGGGGGTTTGATCCCACAACCTCTTGGTCTAGGAGAAATGGGACAACAAAATTTTAAATGAAAAATAAAAGGGGTTGTGGGGGTTCGATCCCACAACCCTTTGGCTAAATAAAGGGAAAACCCAAGGAGAAAAATAAAGATAGAATGTGTATGTTGGGGCTCGATCTAGGGTCCCAATGTCATGAAGACTAAAAATAAAGTCAATGAAAAACGTAAGTATTGTCCAAGTGGTTCGAACTTGGATTCCCTTGCCCAAATTCCCGTATTGATACAGAAGTCATACGTGAATTAAATGTTCAAGAATAATGCCACCTACTTAGATCGAAATCGAGATCTTGGCATATATACAAGATACAAGTATTGTACTACATAATCTTAGGAAGATATGAGTCACTTAACGAACTATGAATGAAGCCTCATGGCTTGTATGTATAGACCCATAAGTCTAGCATACGTTTAAATATAATTGAACCTAAGATGTATGTAATGAAATGAAGTAACCCTAGAGTGGGTTAAGTATGAGTGTAAAACACACTAAATGCCCAAGTGCATTGGCATACGATGAAATGATTATTATGTAATGAAATGACGAAAACCTAGAAGGGTTAAGTAAGAGTGTGAAACACACAAATGGCAAAGTATATTGGCATATGATGAAATGAACATTCACGTAAAATGGGGTGAGTAATTATGAAGAGCAATTCTGCTAATATTAATGAATGTGGTGACAACATGATATGAGGTTAATGTAAAAGATGAGAATAATCTCAAATGAGCCTAAGTAATTGTTACCAAAATATACTCACCTATGAGAGTATAAAGTTAATGAAGAGACTAGTCTCTATGAACACTCTAATGAAAGTAATGAGATTAGCACACTTAATACTAATGATGAGATGAGAAATCATCTATTGAGCTATGATGTCCTCATACTAGAAGCCAGCTTCCATTACGTATGAGTTGAATGTAATGGAACTTTATACTGAGCACTGATAGACTAGCTATGAGCGGTGATGCCTTCTTTCGGGAAGGGTGGAGGTTCACGTAACTCTCATGAGATGAGACTGTCCGGCTTGCCGGGTATGGGTCTTCTTATATCTCCTAGTCTTCGAACCTATACTACCAATGTAGGGACCTGGCGGGTTTAAATTCCCATGTACGCTAGCATGTTTTGGGTCACTTTGGCCGGTGATTCCACCTCTTCTCGGTGTGGGGGAGACACTGGATGTCATGATGCTCACATGATCTATGTCGATTAAAGTTAGAGTTCCCAATGAATGAATGAGGCCAGCCTCAAATGATGCACATAATGAAATGAATGATACTAAAGGTGTTAGGTTAGGATAATCAAGAGGTGAGATAGACTCAAGTAATTACACTAGGTTATTCTTGATCATTGCACAGCAAACCCGATGAAAGTCTTAAACTACATCCTGGGTATAGCTGGTGTTCACACTAGCCTATGAACGAAATGAAATGAAGTACGTATGAATGATTGAAGCAGACTCTGTGTTTGCTAATGAAGACTCCCTAGTTGAGGTCCCATATGTTGATCCCTCATTTTGGAAAGTCTTAATGCCAAGTCCATGATTCCAAGGTCTCATGGCATATGAATGAATGTTATAAAAGATGTTATGTGATGTATGCTATATGATATGTGCTATGTGTAAGATGTTATGTGCTGTGTGCAATATGTAAGTATGATGATGTATGTTACTCTCATGGCATGACTTTCCTAATCCAAATTTTTAAAGCTCACTGACTTTCCAAATCCAAATTTGGAAACTTCACTAATTTTCCTAATCCCAATTTGGCAAGTCCACTGACTTGACTTTCCATAATCATGTTGTTAGGAAAGAGATACCCTTTCTCATGCATGTCCTTGGTGTGTGATTGCATATATCCATACTTAGTACAAGTGTGTACTAGCCCTATACAACTCTATAATTTTAGGTGCAGGCACAGGTGGACGCTAGAGCGTACAGGTTGACGTTGCAGCTGTCCGAACGTAGAGCTTTCATCCGGACTTGGTAGGCCCTCATGCTTTTGAGGATGTCTACCGTTACTATCTAGCTTAGATATAGGCTTTAGCTAGTGGAGCATGTTCCACTAGTGTTTCTTTCCGTTTTTATTTTAGACACTATATTGGAGCCATTTTGGCAATTATACATTTATTACAGTATTGCACTGTTTCTTTCATTTGATTATCTCTATATTAGATGGTTGATTTGTGAACGCCCATGATGTTAAGTTTAAAATGTTTAGCATGAAATAAGAAAACAAAAAGTTCAAATTTTCTGCTAAAATTAACTTAGATGAAGTAAGAATGACGTAAGTAGTCTTGTCTGCGACCTCTGAGAGGTCAATGACGCCGGTCTCATCTGGGGTCTAGATTCCAGTCGTGAAAAAGTTGGTATTAGAGAACTAGGTTAAGTTCCAAGAATAATGAGTTCACATCAACCACATTGAGTAGTTTCTAAGTCATGGTAGTGAAGTGCACCACTATCCTGAATTAGAGACTGCATGATGCGTAGGAAAATTTCCCTTCTTCTGATCTTATCGTGCTTTTCCTATTTTCTAATTTCTAGGTGTTATGAGCGTGTCTAACATCAATTCTTATTGTTTTCAGAGAATGAATACTAGGAGGAACGTTGGTCAGAGGAGAGGAGGAGCAGCTGCTGGGGGCAACCAAGTTCTACCCCAGGCTCCAGCTGAAGGAGTGGCTATGCCGGTTAACCCAACTGGGTTGACTGATGTGGAGGTGCAGGCATCTCTGGCTCAGATGGCGCATGCCATCACCATGCAGGCTCAGCCCATGACTGACCAGGTCAACCGACAGAATGTTCAGAGGGAGAACCTACCGAGTCGTAGCATGGCTGACAGGCTGAGAGATTTCACGAGGATGAATCCTTCTATTTTCACAGGGTCCAAGACTTCAGAGGATCCCCAGGAGTTTGTGGACGAGGTGCATAAGATTCTGGTGGCTATGGGGGCCACAGATACTGAGAAGGCTGAGCTGGCTTCCTATCAGCTCAAGGATGTTGCACAGACTTTGTGCAAGATATGGCAGGATAGACGAGCTTTGGGCGGAGTTCCAGTCACTTGGGAGCTGTTTAAGACAGCCTTCCTGGAGAGATTCTTTCCCAGGGAGATGAGGGAGGCAAAGGTTGATGAGTTTATCAACCATAAGCAGGGATCTATGACAGTCAGGGAGTATTCCCTGAAGTTTGTTAAACTATCCATGTATGCTACTTTCCTTAGTATCTAACAACAAGGATGAGATGAGTACTGAAGTTTGTTAAATTATCCAGGTATGCTACTTCCCTTGTATCTAACAGCAGGGATGAGATGAGCAGGTTTCTCACAGGAATCAATGGAGATCTGGAGGAGGAGTGTCGGTCTGCAATGCTCCATGATAATATGGACCTCTCCAGGTTGATGGTGCATGTCCAGCAGGTAGAGGACAGCCTCAAAAAGAGGGGTATTCGTGATGCTAGGAGTCCTAAGCCTCAAGATCAGGCAGGTCCCAGCCATGGAGGCCACAAAAACAATTTTGGCGTCCGTGAGCAGCCCAGGTTCAAGAAGGGGCAACAGAGTTATGGGAACTCTAATTCTCAGAGTAGTACAGCACCTAGAGGAGGCAAACCTGAGCCCAAGAAGGGCAATGGAGGTGAGATGCAGCATCCCAAAAAGAACTGTGCTAAGTGTGGCCGTGCTCACAGTGGAGAGTGCAGACAGGGCACTAATGCCTGCTTCGGTTGCGGTAAGAATGGGCACATGGTTAGAGACTGCCAACAGAACAGAGGTCAGGCTGGAGGTAATGCTCATCCTAGGCCTAATCCACAGGTGCAGCAGCAGCCGAGCCTCCTAAGAGGAACAGGTTCTATGCTCTGAAGGGCAGGGAGGAGCAGGAGAAGTCCGCTGATGTGGTCACAGGTATGCTGCAAGTATTCTCAACTTCTATTTTTGCTTTACTTGATCCAGGGTCTACGCTTTTCTTTATAAATCCTTTGCTAGCTCTCACTTTTGAGATATTTCCTGAAGTTCTGCATGATCCTATAGTGCTTAGTACACTTTTAAGAGAAAATGTAAGAACTGATAGAGTATACAAGGATTGCCCAATAGTTGTAAGTGGTAAGACTATGTGTGCAGACTTGGTTGAGTTACCCATGCATGATTTTGATGTTATTCTTGGCATGGACTGGCTTCACAGTTGTTATGCTTGTTTGGATTGTCGTAGTAGAGTGGTGAGATTTCGTTTCCCTAATGAAGAGGAGCTAGTCTGGGAGGGGTACAACTCGAGTCGTCCTAATCTCTTGGTTTTGAACCTTAAGTCCAATAAAATGATGTCTAAGGGGTTATTGTGTCATCTTGTGAGTGTTAATGATTTAGATCATGACATTCCTTCCATAGACTCAGTGCCTGTAGTGAATGAGTTCCTAGATGTACTTCCTGATGATTTGCCTGGAGTCCCTCCCCCTCGAGAGATTGATTTTGGTATCGACTTAGAACCCGATACTAAACCAATTTCAATTCCTCCTTACAGAATGGATCCAGATGAACTCAAAGAGTTGAAGCTGCAGTTAAAAGATCTCACTGATAAGGATTTCATTCAGCCGAGCAAATTCCCTTGGGGTGCTTCAGTGTTGTTTGTGAAAAAGAAAGATGGAAACCTTAGAATGTGTATCGATTATCGGCAACTCAACAAAGTCACTATAAAGAATAAGTATCTGATTCCCATAATAGATGATTTGTTCGATCAGCTGCAAGGGTCTAGGTTCTTCTCTAAGATTGATCTTCGTTCAGGGTATCATCAGCTTAGGGTTAGGGATGGAGATATCCCAAAGACAGCCTTTCATACCCGTTATGGTCAGTATGAGTTCTTAGTCATGTCATTTGGTCTTACGAATGCACCTGCTGCATTTATGGACCTCATGAACCGAGTCTTCCGTAAATACCTTGACTCTTTCGTCATAGTATTCATTGATGACATTCTCATCTACTCTAGGACCAAGGAAGAGCATGAAGAGCATTTGAGACTAACCTTGCAGGTACTTAGACAACATCAGTTGTATGCCAAATTCAACAAGTGTGAATTTTGGCTTAGACCTTTGACCTTCCTGGGTCATGTTGTGTCCGATCGGGGCATGGAGGTGGATCCCAGGAAGACTGAGGCTGTGAAGAACTGGCCAAAGCCTCTTACTCCCACTGAAACCCTTAGCTTTCTAGGATTGGCTGGTTACTACCGCAGGTTTGTGGAGGGCTTTTCTTCCATTGTTGCCCCATTGACAGCTTTGACTAAGAAGAAAGCCAAGTTTGAATGGACAGAGACTTGTGAGAAGAGTTTCTAGGAGCTCAAGGACAGACTCACTTCAGGCCCGGTGCTTACTTTGCCTATGTGTGGTGAGAATTACACTATTTACTGTGATGCATCTAGGGTTGGTTTGGGTTGTGTTCTTATGCAGGTTGGTAAGGTGATAGCCTATTCGTCCAGACAACTCAAGGTTCATAAGAAGAATTATCCCACATATGACCTATAGTTGGCAGATGTGGTGTTTGCACTGAAGCTGTGGAGGCACTACTTGTATGGAGTGCATATGGATGTATTCATAGACCACAAGAGTCTCCGATACGTGTTCACACAGAGGGAGTTCAATCTACGTCAGTGGAGATGGTTGGAGCTGTTGAAGGATTATGACATGAATGTTCACTACCATCCAGGTAAGGCTAATGTTGTGGCTGATGCTTTGAGCAGGATGAGCATGGGAAGTACAGCCCACGTTGAGGATGAGAAGAAGGAGTTGGTGAAAGATGTACACAGACTGGACAAACTGGGTGTGCGATTGGTTAACTCTACTAGTGGGGGTGTTTCAGTTCATCCTAGTTCCGAATCATCCTTGGTAGTTGAAGTCAAGCAGGGTCAGCATCTAGATCCTGTGTTGATGTAGCTGAAGGACTCACTGTTGATAAAGATGAATGAGTCTTTCGCTTTGGGAGGTGATGGCATACTTAGGTATCAAGACAGGCTGTGTGTACCAGATGTGGATGATTTGCGGACCAGGATCGTTACAGAGGCCCATGGTTCCAGATATTCCATACATTCAGGTTCCACAAAGATGTATCATGATCTTAAGCAGATTTATTGGTGGGATGGAATGAAGAAGGAAATTGTAGAATATGTGGCGAAGTGTCCTAATTATCAGCAGGTTAAGGCAGAACATCTTAAGCCTAGCGGTCTGACTCAGATTATTGAGGTTCCGACTTGGAAGTGGGAGGCCATTAATATGGACTTCGTGGTTGGTCTTCCGAGGACTAAGAGGCAGCATGACTCCATATGGGTTATTATGGACAGATTGACTAAGTCTTCCCACTTTATCCCTGTGAAGTCTACTTACAGAGCCGAGGATTATGCGAGACTCTACATTGATGAGATTGTGAGATGGCATGGGATTCCTTTGTCTATCATTTCAGATAGAGGAGCTCAGCTTACTTCACATTTCTGGAGATCTTTCCAGAAGAGCTTGGGCACGCAGGTAAATCTTAGTACTGCCTTTCTTCCTCAGACTGATGGGCAGTCAGAGTGCACCATTCAGACATTGGAGGACATGTTGAGAGCGTGTGTGATTGACTTCAGGGGTAGCTGGGATGACCATCTGCCTTTGATAGAGTTCTCGTATAATAATAGCTATCACTCCAGCATTGGATGGCACCGTTTGAGGCACTGTATGGTAGGAGGTGTTGATCTCCAGTTGGGTGGTTCAAGGTTGGAGAGTCATCCATTTTGGGTCCAGAGATCATTCATGAGGCCTTAGAGAAGGTCAGAGTGATTAGGGACAGGTTGGCTACTGCTTACAGTCGGTAGAAGTCAAATGCAGATAACAGAAAATGGCCCTTAGAGTTTGATGTTGGTGACTAGGTCTATCTGAAGATATCACCTATGAATGGGGTGATGAGGTTTGGCAAGAAGGGGAAGTTGAGTCCGAGGTATGTTGGGCCATACGAGATCCTACAGCGTGTGGGTGAGGTGGCCTATGAGTTGGCATTGCCTGCGGAGCTAGATTCTGTCCATCTGGTCTTTCATGTATCCATGCTAAAGAAGTGCCTAGGTGATCCAGCATCGATTCTACCTTTGGAAGGTTTGGGGGTCGATGAAGACTTGTCCTATGAGGAGGTACCTGTTGAGATCTTAGACAGACAAATCAAGCGGCTGAGGAAAAAAGAGATTTCCACAGTGAAGGTATTGTGGAGAAATCATCTTGTTGAGGGTGCTACGTGGGAGGCTGAGGCCGACATGAGATCCCGTTACCCTCATCTTTTCAGCTCTTGAGGTTAGACTTCTTACTCTTAAGTCTAAGTTTCCTTATCTCTCCATATTTTGTTACTATTGCTTGACTGTGCATAGTGATTATGTTATGATCTGATTGGCATTACGCTATATAGTGGTAGTGTCATTCGGGGACGAATGTTCCTAAGTGGGGGATAATGTAACAACCCTAAAAATGAATAAGATAAGAAATGCTTAATGTATCAAGAATGCCTACGATTAGACCAGGGTTCACACGGACTGATGCGCGTAGAACCAGACCTTGGAACCCTTGCTACAGCCAAGCCAACTTACTTGGGGAGTTAGTTGAGCTTGGAAAGGTTTGGACCAACCATGTAGTGCTCTCGAATAGGAATATTTACTCGAAGGAGTCTTACCGGACTTAAAAAAGAGGAAATCTTAAGTTTTGAGGGTCTAGTGGTAAAATGGTCTTTTACTAGGCTAAGTGTAATATCGTAATTACCCTAAATATATATAATTAATTATTTATTTAATAAGGTGGAGGGTCAAATTGGGGAGAGAGAGACGAAATTGAGCTCTTGAAGTTAAGTCTTCCTCCACCCGGGTTCGAACCTAGGTGGAAGCAATGAATTTATGTGATTTTTATTTAAGCTATTGAATTAATGTAATTGATTAATAATTATTATTCATTAGCTGATTTAAAATAAATAAAAAATCAGATTTTTATTAATTAACTAAAAACTAGACTCCTAAGCCTAATATAACTCCCACTCTCTCATGTCTATCTCTCAACTCTCACGCTCAATCTCTACCATTCTTTCACACGACATTTCTCTGCCAAAATAAGATACAAAATCAGAAAAATAAACCAAGTTCTTCACACTTGAAGAACTCAAACGAAATCACAAGAAAACAAACGTTAATCGCACACTAGGCTAAGGGAGGTTGTCATTCGAGTGGAGTTGATATTGAGGAGGCTTAGACGAGTTCTTGAGTGGAGTTTTTGGGAAGAAACTTCAAGTTTTGAATGTCAAAATAAGGTATGGGTTTTCTTCTCTCTTGGTTCCTTTCCCAAGAGACCCCTTAAGGTTCATATTGTTCATTCGAAAACTAGGATTGTTTCCCCTTTTGCATGCCCCTGTCACTAGATCCCAATGAATCGTAGGTTGGGTATGATTGCTGGTAGATTTAGGTATGTTATGATTTCGTGATGAACATGATTTTGATTGTATACTTGAAATCGTAGGAAAGACAACCATGTATTCAAAACTTTGTGCAAGTGTGTGTATGTGCGAAAAGGTTACTGTGAATATACTATGAATGAGGTTTCGATTTAGGCTTCAAGTTTGATGAGGCTTTGGTTGTCATTTTAGGTGTATAAACCTATGTAAATCGTGATGTTCATTAAAATGGAAGTGGGGCTGATTTAAGTGTCAATAGTTTGGCTAAACGAATCCATGAAATGCACCCAAAAAGTGTTAAACGATCCATGAATCTTCCCAAGTTTTCAAGTGGAAATATTGATGAAAATAAGTTAAAAAATGATTAAGTGTACATCCAAGAATATAAGTTTAGTTTAGGCTAAAATATAGGAGGGAAATCTTGAAAATTAAATTAATTTAAAGGGGTGAGGCCACCAGGATTCGAACCTGTGACCTCACCCGTGTAGAACCTTAATCTCGCAAGAAGTAATGAAATGGAGTTGGGGGGATTCGAACTGGGGGCTACTGGTTGGGAAAGGAGAGAGCAACAATTTAAATAAATAAATGGGAGGCGTGGGAATCAAACCCTTGACCTCCAGGCAGCGAATGAAAGAAGAAAATTAAAGAAAAGAAAATGTGAGGCGTGGGAATCGAACCCACGACCTCAAGGCTGGAAAGGAGAAGGGCGAATTAAATAAGAAAATAAAGTGAGGCTGTGGGGGCTCGATTCCACAACCTCACTGCCAAACGCCTAGCTAAGTAAATTTTAATTAAAAATAAAAATAAGGAGGCTGTGGGGGTTCGAACCCACAACCTCACAGCCCCTAGAGAAATTAAAAATAAAATAAGGAGGCTCTGGGGGTTCGAACCTACAACCTCCCAATTCCAGCGAAATAAAGACTAAAATAAAAAGAGGTTGTGGGGGTTTGATCCCACAACCTCTTGGTCTAGGCGAAATGGGACAACAAAATTTTAAATGAAAAATAAAAGGGGTTGTGGGGGTTCGATACCACAACCCTTCGGCTAAATAAAGGAAAACCCAAGGAGAAAAATAAGATAGAATGTTGATGTTGGGGCTCGATCTAGGGTCCCAATGTCATGAAGACTAAAAATAGAGTCAAGGAAAAATGTAAGTATTGTCGAAGTGGTTCGAACTTGGGTTCCCTTGCCTAAATTCCCGTATTGATACATAAGTCATACGTGAATTAAATGTTCAAGAATAATGCCACCTACTTAGATCGACATCGAGATGTTGGCATATATACAAGATACATAAGTCTTGTACTACATAATCTTAGGAAGATATGAGTCACTTAACGAACTATGAATGAAGCCTCATGGCTTGTATGTATAGACCCATAAGTCTAGCATACGTTTAAAAATAAGTGAACCTAAGATGTATGTAATGAAATGAAGTAACCCTATAATGGGTTATGTGCGAGTGTAAAACACACTAAATGCCCAAGTGCATTGGCATACGATGAAATAATTATTATGTAATGAACTGACGAAACCCTAGAAGGGTTAAGTAAGCGTGTGAAACACACAAATGGCAAAGTATATTGGCATATGATGAAAAAAACATTCACGTAAAATGGGGTGAGTAATTATGAAAAGCAATTGTGCTAATGTTAATGAATGTGGTGACAACATGATATGAATCTAATGTAAAAGGTGAGAAAAATCTCAAATGAGCCTAAGTAATTGTTACCAAAATGTACTCACCTATGAAAGTGTAATGTTAATAAAGTCATAATATCAAGTCAAAGTCTAACATGGTCACTCAAGGCAACATAACTAGAAGAATACATACATGACTATATAACTTCACATGTAGATAGGTAATATCATACTCACATCATCAACTACACAAATAGCCACATAACTTCAAGTATTTGCCAATAAGGCCATGTTCATAATATTGCATAAAGTAACGCCGACAAGGCCATATCAATTGCAAGTAAAACACATAACACCGCCACCATAAGTGGACCATACCAATCACAATAGAATCGAAGTATAATTAATATCAAATTAAGGAAAATGGGGCAGCATACCTTCATACCCATATCCACTCTTCAATTCAATGCCAATTCAACCAATTCAACATCACAAGGCTCTTACCCATGGCCATGAACAATAATTCAAATCAATAACCATAAAACTCAATGAATCTACATCAATTAAATCTAGGTTTAACAATCTAAGATCAATTATATATTAATTGAATAAAATTCTTATATCATTAGAAAGCCCATAAGAAACTACACAACAATTTATCAACATTAGCTTAATATCAAGTAACCCAATAAGTAGTCAAAACTAGGGTTCATCAATTCACATGGGTTCTTAGGTAATTTATGTTGAAATCATCAATACAATATCAATTAGATCATAATTATAGAAATCATTTATGCAAGAACCCATGGTAGAATCCCGAAATTGGACAATTCACTTTAGAAAACTTTGTAAAACACTTTGAGGATTGGGCTCGTTGATGAAATAAGTTTCAAGGATAAAAAGCCATACCTAAAGGATGATAATTCTTCACTTTTATGAAGAATTTCCACTCAAGAACCCCTCACCAAGCTGCCTCTTCAATGGAGTCTTCAATGGAGGTTTTGGGATTTCTAAGGGACTTTGGGGTTTTGAATTTAGAAGAATGAATTATTCTAAGTGTTAAACACTTATATACTTATCTAAAATACCCATAAGACCCTTAATAAACCGCCTAAACTATTATTTGGATGTGGGGTGAATTTACCAATTCACCCCTGACTTGGCAGAAAATCTGCGCACAGGGACTTGGCTGCGACGACTGGCTTGTGACGGGGCGTCACGGGTGCAACGGCCCATCATAGACCTCCGTTGCAAGATCCAGTGGCTTGACAAGGGTTCCCTCTACACCCTTGGACAAGGCCCCCACGACGAATCCCTTGTGACGGGGCATCACAACCATGACTGGCCTTTGACTACTCCATCGCCAAGGCTGCCTGGGACAGCCTGCCATCAGATTTTGGGTCCTTTCCTCAAGGACACTTTGACTGTATTTGGGGATAAATTGTCACGCCTCAAAACCTATTAAGACGGCCAGGCACCCGATGCCCTAAAGGTCCGAGAGAACCAACCCGCAACCTGTTTTTATTGAGCATATACTATAACAATTGAGACAAGTTAACTTTGGATGCAGCGATACAAACCAACGTAAGTAGGTCCAAAAGTTATATACAAGACTTGGATGTTTAGGCCACAACTCCTTAAGACACAACTGAACCATGTACATACGTCTACAAAGCCTCTAAAAGATAGAAGACTAGAGTAGGTCGGGACAGACCCCGCCTTACCCTTAACTACGATACAATACCAAACGAATTTACCAAGGACTTAATAAAGCTCCGAATCAACTTGGAGCTCACCAAAAGTAGCAGAATTTTGAGTGCTCCTACTGAGGAGGTCTACTAGCTGGAGTACCTGAGCCTGCAGCATGAAATGCAGCGTCCCCAATACGGAACGTCAGTACGAAAAATGTATTGAATATGTAAGGCAAATAGTATATGTAATACAAAGCTCAAATGAAATCAAGTAGCAACATAAGGGTGCATAGATTAGGAGAGAAGACCACCTTTGCTTACTCTTATGGGATCAAGTAAGCTACATTCTTTTCTTTACCTTGTTGTATGTTATAATCTTTGTTGGGCATGTGATACAAGTGACCAGCTGATCAGTGGTAGAAGAGGATGACCCATGCTAGGCGTATTAACCCCTGGGATGCGGTCCTCATAATTACACAACTTGGGATCGGCCCATGATAGGCTTTCGCCCCTGAGCTGCCACCCTTCTATACTAATAGGGATCGGCCCATGCTAGGCTTTCGCCCCTGAGCTGCCACCCTTAATTATATAGATTTCTTCACTTAGATTCTTTAATCTTTGAGATTGTTGTTAATCAGTTCATAACACTTTTCAGATGTTGATTTGGTGATCATAATAATCTTGGAGATATGAAAATACGGAACAATAGTGGAATACATGAAAATAATACTTTGAGGCAGTAACAATGACATAAGGAGCTATGAAACATCAACACCTTACTTTAAGACTTTAATGGCACAATTGACTTCAATTGGCTTAGGAGAAGGATTTATCAAACTTTCTTTTGCAAATACCATTTCTATAACAGCACAAGGGGAAATTACACAAGTATAGAGTAGTGAACATATAATGAAGTAGTTCCATGTACTTAGAATGGGAAAAGAAATATTGTTAGCTATTTGGAGATAGTACGCTGCCACTATGCTTCCTTTTCTAGAAATAGACCTTATGGGAATCACTTCATTGATATTAATTGCAGGTGCCAGATTTCATGCCAAAAGGATATAGAATCAAATAACCTTACATACCTTATTTTTCTGACCAAAACCACTATCACGATTCAGCCTTCCTTATTGGGTGCTAATCTACAACATAAGTCATGATTAAGCTAACATCATCAGGTAATCACAATAAGGTCCTCCAAAACAGTAGCTAAAATATTTGATGGAAATCAGGCCCAAACAACCCTTACATAAATGGTGAACCACCACACCCTTCCTCTACACATTAATACAACTTCATACATCATCTCCCAAGCTACCCAAACAGCCCTCAACAACAATATTCATAAGGACGCCACTATCAATCTCAAATCTTTCAGCATAATAGGAGAATATTGACTCAAAGATTTATCACAATCCATGAATTCTTGATAAACATATACAAAATTCTCCACCCCAAACATTATCAAAGAGAGGAAAACAAATAGGTTGAAGTCTTACCTTAATTCTGAAAATTTATCCTCTACACTTGTACTTCAAGAATTCAAACTCTCCTTCAAACTCTTACTTGAAAAATTAGACAGCACTCAAGAACTCTAAGGTGTTTTAGGACTGCTAATTGAAGCCAAGAGAGACCAAGAAAGAACTTAGGAAATCTGAAACTTTTGCAAGTTCAAAATGGAGAATAAGACTTGATCCTTATCCTTTGAAAAAGGAGGTGTTATGGCCGACACTCTTGACCAATTTTGGGCCATATAATGTCAAGTAGGTGCCCCACCTGCTTGTCCTTTTAAATTGGGCCTTTTTGGACTTAATATTATTGGACCTTGGCTGTCCATTTTCCCTTTGTTCTTTTATTCCACTTGGGACAGATTAATGCAAGTAGGTGGTACACACTTGGCCCAATAACATGGTAAAACAAATCTTAGGAGGTCATGCACTTACCTAGTTTCACTTGGGCTTTATCCATAATGGGCCAATTGGCAGATTTGGCTGCTGGGCCTTCTTTCATTCACAATTTCTTTAATAGGTTTGGGCTTCAAATGAGCCCCTAAATATAAGCCTAAACTGGTCAATCAAACTTGGGCCCTTTAACTATAATATAGATCAAGTAGGTGATGCAGCTGATAGCTCAATTACCATCTTACTATAATTACTTAAATACTTTCCATCGGAGTTAACTTGCAATACATATGCTAAGACGTACAAGGCATTACATCACCTTCCAAGCTAGTTTAAACCAACACTAATCACATAAGAAACATGATCCCTCACCTACACTATAAGTCTATGTCAAGTATAACATGAATAGAACTACCACATACAAAAATACAGGCCGTTACATCCTTCCCCCCTTGGAACATTCGTCCTCGAATGTTTGCATGGTTGTCCGGCCTAAACAAGTTCAAGCCTAAGTTAGTACTAATATTAATCACATTGAACATATAGACTTATACTTACTTGTCAATGCCTCCACTAACATTTTGATCATTCCCTCCAGTGTGAAAGAGGTGAGGATACTTCAATTTCATTGCTTCTTCTGCTTCCCATGTAACTTCTTCTACTTGTTGGTTTCTCCATAGAACTTTTACAGAAGCTACTTCTTTGTTCCTTAACTTCCTAACTTGTCGATCCAGAATAGCAATGGGTACTTCTTCATAAGTGAGATCTCCTGTAACCTGTACGTCTTCAGTAGGAGTAATACGAAATGGGTCACCTACGCATTTCCGTAGCATTGAGACATGGAACACCGGATGAACTGATGAAAGCTCTTGTGGTAGCTCTAACTCATAGGCTACTTGGCCAAATTTTCGGATAATCTTATATGGCCCTATATAGCGTGGACTCAGCTTTCCCTTTTTACCAAACCTCATTACCCCTTTCATCCGAGACACCTTCAAGAACACCCAATCCCCTATAGAAAATTCTAGTCCTCTCCTTCTAATATCTGCATATGATTTATGTCGACTTTGAGCTGTTTCTAGCCGCTGCTGTATCACTTTGACTTTTTCCATAGCTTGATGAACAAGATCTGGTCCAAATAAGGAAGTTTCACCCATTTCGAACCAGTCAATTGGTGATCTACACTTTCGACCATATAAAGCTTCATAAGGTGCCATTTTAATGCTCGAATGATAGCTATTGTTATAAGAAAATTCAATAAGTGGTAGGTGATCATCCCAGCTACTCTTGAAATCTAATATACAAGCTCGCATGATCAAAAGGATTTTCTATTTTGATCTTATCTATCTTATTTTTAGCAATTACTTTATGTTTTGTTGTTAATAGTGGCCTTACTTTATACATATTGACCGACATACTTTTGACTAATATAAAACGACAAATGGCCTTTATAACATGGCCGACAAACTATTACAAACTTGAAAAAAATGGCCAAGGGCCGACATATCTCTTTTTCTTCTTTGTCTCCTTCTTCGTATCTTCTTCTTCTTTGTTTTATTCCAAACTTACATCTGGAATTAAGTTGTCTTCTCCATTGCACTTGGAACAATGGTGATCTGGGTATCTATGTCCAATTAATTTACAGTATCTAGTTAATAATTCTGCTGAAATAAATTTTTTCTTTAGAGCTCTTGTAGTTGGTTGCTTTTCTGGTTTTAACAAAGATAAAATCCATTGCTGAACTTCATCCATATCTGTTTTTCGTAGTTCCTTGGAATTTGCGTATATCATCACTTGATCTCTTGCATAATAGCTCCATATCGCATTTCCATTTAAATAATTGTTTGCTAGCTCTTGTATTATAGTTGATATGCCAATTATTCTTTTGTTAGCATAAAAACTGGGTATATCTATTTTTTGTATCTCGTTTTGTTTTTCAATCTCCTCAGGTATGATCATATCTTTTGTCAATCCTATTTTGATTACTTGAATGGGAGATTTTATTTCGTCATAGAGTATCTCTGCAGGTGCTGTATAGAATTTAATGAAAAATAAATTCCCTTTTGTAATTCTCTTAAATGTAGTAAATGCTTTATGTAATTCAGGTATTCCAGTAATTTCTTCGCCGTCAAACGTATATACGGTACTCAAAAGTCCATAGTTATAACATGTTTTTACTAAATTTGCACTGGTTTTGGGTTGTGCAATAAGTCTGTTATAACCTTGTAGTTTCTGGGTTATATAGTTTTCACTGGGGTTTTTTGTTTGAGTTGATCTGGGGTTTAGGTTTAGAAAGGCTTGAATTTTATATATATTGTCAATGTATGACTGAGTAATATAATTGTATCTCTTTTTGTCATTCTGAATACTGGCTGCATATGTTGAGGTTTGAGGTGTTGGGGTACTTTGTTGGAATTTAGGAATAAACGTTTTGGTAAATAAGCTATTTAAATTTGTATTTTTTGGCATAGCTTTTTCCGTATTTCCTGTGCTTGTACCTGCAATACCTGCAACTAATACATTTTTGTTATATTGAGTTTTTAGGTGTTTCTCATCGTCACCTTTTAGCTCTGGCTGTTTACCGTCTGCCTTAAGACGTAGCTCCGCATATTTAGAGTCATGCTGCTGACTGTTAGCTGTTTTAAGTTCTTGCACTTCTGCTTCTATCTTTTCTATTTTCTGACAA
The DNA here is from genome assembly GCA_016801875.1 of Solanum sitiens. Taxonomy (NCBI): domain Eukaryota; kingdom Viridiplantae; phylum Streptophyta; class Magnoliopsida; order Solanales; family Solanaceae; genus Solanum; species Solanum sitiens. The sequence continues at coordinate 25,721 of JABWTJ010000827.1, read as the reverse complement.
AGATTTGTCATCATAGATAGAATTTGTTTCATTGTATCTGTTTCTGGAGAGATAATCTGCAATAATATTTTTGTCAGTAGTAATTACCTCAATTGTAAATGTAAAGTTCAATATATTTAATACTAATCTCCGTATTTCTTTTGTTGTTACCGAATCATCTATCTTTTTTGTTATCCACCATTTTACCTGCGTATTATCTGTTCTCACAATAAATTTATTATATACGATATATGGCTCGAATGCTAATAGACATTTATATAATGCTAATAACTCTTTTCGATTAATTTCCCATCGTATTTGTGGTTCAGTATAAGATCCTGAATAATATCTACAATGATATTCTATTTTTTCAGTTTTATATTTATATTTCAATATTCCTCCATAACTGTGATCACTTGAATCTGTTTCAATTATATAAGTAAATATTCTTTTTTCATCAGGAAAATTAAGTTTTGGTAATCTTTTACATAAATTCTTAATATTTTTTATGTTTTCTTTATCCTTTTTGTCAAAATGATATTCAATATCTTTTTTAAGCTTTTTATGTAATGGTTTTAAGTATTCTGCTAATTTTGGTATATATTCTCTTACTTGATTTACTAATCCTAAAAAGGATTGTAATTTCTTTTTTGTGTCTATATTTTCATCTAAATTTATAATTTTCTGTACTATATGCATTTGCATTTTTATACCATTTTTGTCTATTTGAATTCCTAAAAATTCTATTTGAGATTTCATAATTTCCGATTTCTTTTTACTTAGACTTATACCTGATTGTTTAATTATATTTATGAATTTTTCTAGTAGTCTTATATGTTCATCTTGTGTTTTAGAGTATAATAAGATGTCATCTATATAAACAATACAGTTTTCTAATTGATTAAAATAACTATCCATAAAATGTTGATATCTACCTGGTGCGTTTTTATATCCAAATGGTAAAACATTCCATTCATAGTATCCTTGCGGTACTGTAAATGCAGTTAATTGTTTTGATTTATCTTCTAATTTTAAATGATAAAAACCTGATTTGCAATCAAATTTACTAAAATAGTTATATCCTTGTATTTGTCTTATTTTTAATATCTTATTTGGTATTGGATAATTGTAGGTTTTAGTTTTGGCATTTAGATTTCTATAATCTATTACCATCCTACTTTTACCTCTTTTTTGTTCATTATGATTATTTACTATAAATGCTGGACTACTATGTTTACTATTAGTCTCCTGTATATAATTATTTTTTAATAATTCGTCTATATGAATTTTAAATTCATTTAGATCATCAAAATTATATTTTAATGGCTTTTGTATTATTAGACTATTTTCGTCTATTAATTCTATCTTTATAGTTGTTTTATGTTTTTCCCAACCTTTTAAGGGGTTATCACTATATAAAAGTTCCAATTGTTCATTTATTAATTTAATTTTATCTATTGTAAATATAATAATTTCAAATTGATTAGTTTCTTTTTTATTTATATTTTCCATTTCTTGATTTATCTTTTCACTTCCTTTGATCCATTCTTTTGGTTTTCTTTGTTTATTATTAACTCTTTTTGCTCCTATTTTGTAGCCACATGGTGTAGTAAACCACCAATGTGTTTTAGTTATTATGTGTGGGTATAATTTTTCTAAAAAAGGCATTCCTAATAATATATCTTTTGTTTTGCAATCAAAACTATACATTTCTTCTATTGTTAAAATTTTATCCCATATCTGTATCTTAATATTTTTTGCTTTATAAGTAATCATACTACTTTCATTATTAAATCCAGTTACTACCATGGGTGTTTTTAATTTTTCTCATTTTTCTTCTGGTAAACAATTATATTTACATATATTAGTTTCAGCTCCTGTATCTATCATAGGTGTGTAATATCGATTGTAATATCCTTCTATAATAATTTTTGCAAGTATATAAATTTTCATTCTTTACATTATATTATTCTTTTAATAATTATTTTCTTATTTTTGCAAGTTATTGTCATGACCCAAAATCGAGCCGCGAGTGGCACCCACACTTATCCTACTATGTGAGCGAACCAACCAATCTAAAACCCCAACATATTGAACAAAATACAAAGCGGAAGACTTAAAACTCATTAACGAAATCAATTAAATAACTTCTAAAGAACAGGTATACTCTAAATCATTTATGAGTTTTAGAAGTTATTTAATTGATTTCGTTAATGAGTTTTAAGTCTTCCGCTTTGTATTTTGTTCAATATGTTGGGGTTTTAGATTGGTTGGTTCGCTCACATAGTAGGATAAGTGTGGGTGCCACTCGCGGCTCGATTTTGGGTCGTGACAATAACTTGCCAAAATAAGAAAATAATTATTAAAAGAATAATATAATGTAAAGAATGAAAATTTATATACTTGCAAAAATTATTATAGAAGGATATTACAATCGATATTACACACCTATGATAGATACAGGAGCTGAAACTAATATATGTAAATATAATTGTTTACCAGAAGAAAAATGGGAAAAATTAAAAACACCCATGGTAGTAACTGGATTTAATAATGAAAGTAGTATGATTACTTATAAAGCAAAAAATATTAAGATACAGATATGGGATAAAATTTTAACAATAGAAGAAATGTATAGTTTTGATTGCAAAACAAAAGATATATTATTAGGAATGCACTTTTTTAGAAAAATTATACCCACACATAATAACTAAAACACATTGGTGGTTTACTACACCATGTGGCTACAAAATAGGAGCAAAAAGAGTTAATAATAAACAAAGAAAACCAAAAGAATGGATCAAAGGAAGTGAAAAGATAAATCAAGAAATGGAAAATATAAATAAAAAAGAAACTAATCAATTTGAAATTATTATATTTACAATAGATAAAATTAAATTAATAAATGAACAATTGGAACTTTTATATAGTGATAACCCCTTAAAAGGTTGGAAAAAACATAAAACAACTATAAAGATAGAATTAATAGACGAAAATAGTCTAATAATACAAAAGCCATTAAAATATAATTTTGATGATCTAAATGAATTTAAAATTCATATAGACGAATTATTAAAAAATAATTATATACAGGAGACTAATAGTAAACATAGTAGTCCAGCATTTATAGTAAATAATCATAATGAACAAAAAAGAGGTAAAAGTAGGATGGTAATAGATTATAGAAATCTAAATGCCAAAACTAAAACCTACAATTATCCAATACCAAATAAGATATTAAAAATAAGACAAATACAAGGATATAACTATTTTAGTAAATTTGATTGCAAATCAGGTTTTTATCATTTAAAATTAGAAGATAAATCAAAACAATTAACTGCATTTACAGTACCGCAAGGATACTATGAATGGAATGTTTTACCATTTGGATATAAAAACGCACCAGGTAGATATCAACATTTTATGGATAGTTATTTTAATCAATTAGAAAACTGTATTGTTTATATAGATGACATCTTATTATACTCTAGAACACAAGATGAACATATAAGACTACTAGAAAAATTCATAAATATAATTAAACAATCAGGTATAAGTCTAAGTAAAAAGAAATCGGAAATTATGAAATCTCAAATAGAATTTTTAGGAATTCAAATAGACAAAAATGGTATAAAAATGCAAATGCATATAGTACAGAAAATTATAAATTTAGATGAAAATATAGACACAAAAAAAAGAAATTACAATCCTTTTTAGGATTAGTAAATCAAGTAAGAGAATATATATCAAAATTAGCAGAATACTTAAAACCATTACATAAAAAGCTTAAAAAAGATATTGAATATCATTTTGACAAAAAGGATAAAGAAAACATAAAAAATATTAAGAATTTATGTAAAAGATTACCAAAACTTAATTTTCCTGATGAAAAAAGAATATTTACTTATATAATTGAAACAGATTCAAGTGATCACAGTTATGGAGGAATATTGAAATATAAATATGAAACTGAAAAAATAGAATATCATTGTAGATATTATTCAGGATCTTATACTGAACCACAAATACGATGGGAAATTAATCGAAAAGAGTTATTAGCATTATATAAATGTCTATTAGCATTCGAGCCATATATCGTATATAATAAATTTATTGTGAGAACAGATAATACGCAGGTAAAATGGTGGATAACAAAAAAGATAGATGATTCGGTAACAACAAAAGAAATACGGAGATTAGTATTAAATATATTGAACTTTACATTTACAATTCAGGTAATTACTACTGACAAAAATATTATTGCAGATTATCTCTCCAGAAACAGATACAATGAAACAAATTCTATCTATGATGACAAATCTTTGTCAGAAAATAGAAAAGATAGAAGCAGAAGTGCAAGAACTTAAAACAGCTAACAGTCAGCAGCATGACTCTAAATATGCGGAGCTACGTCTTAAGGCAGACGGTAAACAGCCAGAGCTAAAAGGTGACGATGAGAAACACCTAAAAACTCAATATAACAAAAATGTATTAGTTGCAGGTATTGCAGGTACAAGCACAGGAAATACGGAAAAAGCTATGCCAAAAAATACAAATTTAAATAGCTTATTTACCAAAACGCTTATTCCTAAATTCCAACAAAGTACCCCAACACCTCAAACCTCAATATATGCAGCCAGTATTCAGAATGACAAAAAGAGATACAATTATATTACTCAGTCATACATTGACAATATATATAAAATTCAAGCCTTTCTAAACCTAAACCCCAGATCAACTCAAATAAAAAACCCCAGTGAAAACTATATAACCCAGAAACTACAAGGTTATAACAGACTTATTGCACAACCCAAAACCAGTGCAAATTTAGTAAAAACATGTTATAACTATGGACTTTTGAGTACCGTATATACGTTTGACGGCGAAGAAATTACTGGAATACCTGAATTACATAAAGCATTTACTACATTTAAGAGAATTACAAAAGGGAATTTATTTTTCATTAAATTCTATACAGCACCTGCAGAGATACTCTATGACGAAATAAAATCTCCCATTCAAGTAATCAAAATAGGATTGACAAAAGATATGATCATACCTGAGGAGATTGAAAAACAAAACGAGATACACAAAATAGATATACCCAGTTTTTATGCTAACAAAAGAATAATTGGCATATCAACTATAATACAAGAGCTAGCAAACAATTATTTAAATGGAAATGCGATATGGAGCTATTATGCAAGAGATCAAGTGATGATATACGCAAATTCCAAGGAACTACGAAAAACAGATATGGATGAAGTTCAGCAATGGATTTTATCTTTGTTAAAACCAGAAGAGCAACCAACTACAAGAGCTCTAAAGAAAAAAATTATTTCAGCAGAATTATTAACTAGATACTGTAAATTAATTGGACATAGATACCCAGATCACCATTGTTCCAAGTGCAATGGAGAAGACAACTTAATTCCAGATGTAAGTTTGGAATAAAACAAAGAAGAAGAATATACGAAGAAGGAGACAAAGAAGAAAAAGAGATATGTCGGCCCTTGGCCATTTTTTTCAAGTTTGTAATAGTTTGTCGGCCATGTTATAAAGGCCATTTGTCGTTTTATATTAGTCAAAAGTATGTCGGCCAATATGTATAAAGTAAGGCCACTAAGTCAAAAGTTAAAGTTATTTGTCGTGTTGTGTCGGCAGAATTATATACTGCCAAGTGTAAAAATAGTGTCGGCCACTTATTTTTGGCCAAATGTGTGAATTTGTATTATAAATAGAGGGCTTTCCCTCAGTAATAAACATCATCAGCTTCCCCTACATCTCTCTTCAATCTCTCTAGATTCCGCCCCCCTGCCATAGTAGTGACTAGACGAGATGAATATTATACTGTTATTATTCATAATGAATAAGTATAAACTGTGAAAAGGTTAGAAGGAATAAATCTTTAGTGAACAAATGATAAATATGCCTACATACTTGTTAGATAATGATAATGATTACATGATGTTATTGTTTTACATATTGAAAAATATTGATGTTGATTCACGTAGAATAATTTATGATAAATTAATAATGCATGAGATAACTGAAGCAACAACTGTAGGTTGGTCTGAGCTGATTATTTATGATGATAATGACTTAGATTATTTATTTGATGATTTAGAACTATATAGAGATCAATGATAAATTATAGATATTTGAGGTTATGGAAAGAAACTAAAGAAAAGATAGATCTAGAAGAAAAACTTCTAATCGAAAATGTTAATAAATATATATATCTTCGAGAAGAAGAATATTTAGAATATATAGAAACAAACGCTAAGGAAATACAAAGATTAAATATAATTAAGAAGGAATATTATGAACAAATATTTTATTAAATAGTAATATGGATAAAAGAATATATAAACAACAATTGATAGAAAAATTAAATGAATTAATAAATATATACGAATTCACAAAAGAAAGAATGATAGAAAATATATTCGCAGGAGTCTGTAATAAATCAATTTTAATACAAAAGAAACAAGTATTTGATTTAAAACTAAAAATAGACTGCTTAGAATATAAAATACAACATGATATATACCATAAAAATGAATATAATGAATAAAGAAGAATATTCAATAGATGAAAAAACTTTCGAAAACTATGAAGGATTAAAAATAAAAATAGTATTTTCCAACTTAGGAAGACGATATAAAAAAATAGGAGATAGACTATACTTAATGTTAGAAAAAGAAACTGCTAAATTAGAAGATAGTTTAACAGCAATGATAAGAATAACGAAAGAAAATGAAGAAATTGATAAAGCTAAGGAAATTGAAGAAATAAAAATACAAGCAAAACAAGAAATAAAGAAAATTGAAGAAACAAAAAATAATAAAATAGAGGAATTAGAAAAAGAATTAGCCTATTTAAAATTACTATATGAAAATAGACAAAGAGAAAAACAACTACAAAAAGAAGTAGAATTAGAACTTCAAAAAGAAGCAGAATTAGCTAATAAAATAAATGAAATGAAACAAATATTAAATGAAAACGAAAATAATGAAATAAATGAAATGAAACAAATATTAAATGAAAACGAAAATATTGAAATAAATGAAATAAATAATGATATAACTGAATCTGATAAAAATTCAGAAATAAGTGATATTAGTGAAACATATACAGCAATATTGGAACAAACTAATAAATTAAAAAGATTAGAAATAAATACAAATAAACCAGGAACTTCGAAAGAAAAAACTCCAGATAGTAGCCCTAGACATAATCCTAGAACATCAAAACCAACTTATTATACAAAAAATTATGAAAACTCAGATAGAACTGATACAATATGGAATAGTAGATTAAATACAAAATGGAAACCTAAATCAATAAATGAACAAACCAACTTTTTAGATTTAGATTGTATTAACGATATAAATAAAACAATTCTATTATGGATAGGAAATCTATCTAAACAACTAGTAGATAATAAAATAACAATAAAATACACTCCAGGCTATATAGAAAGAACCTTAATAGGAACAGTAAAATTATGGATAGAAAATTTACCATTAGAAAGTAAAGAAGCACTAAGAAATGATAAAAAATTAGATGGATCAATAACATCATCTAATATAGAAATATTAGAAAAATATAACTTAGCAATACAAAATGAATTTGGAAGTCTGACTACAGATATAAAAGAACAAAATAAAGAAAAAATCATAAACAGACAATTAATGTCAAAATTAGCAATATGTAACATGTGTTATGTAGAAGAATATACATGCGCATTTAAAGAATATTATTACAAAGCAAAATATGATATAAATGAAGCAAAAGAAATAAAACAACTATATTTCACAAAACTACCAGAACCTTTTAGTACTAATGTAATAAAAGACTGGAATAATGAAGAAATGACAGATACATTAGGATCTAGAATAAAATTCTTACAACAATGGTTTATTAATCTATGTGAAAATCAAAAGGAAAAATTAAAAATGGAAAAAGTATTAATGAAAAACCTAGCATGCTGTAAAAGTAAAATAGCACCACAGTTTGGTTGTGAAGATAAATATAATAAAACCCGTAGAAAATGAAAAAATTATAGAAAAACAAAAACTAAATATAAATATAAAAAACCAAGAAAACGATATTTTGTAAAAAACTATAAACAAAAAAGACCAAATAGACCAAAGAAAACTTTATCAAATTGTAATTGTTACAATTGTGGTAAGTTAGGACATTTAGCTAAAGATTGTACATTACCCAAAAATATAAAAAGAAAACAAATTGCAGAACTAATTTTAGATGAACATAAGTATATGCAATTAGATTATCTAGATTATGAATTAGATGATAATGATAGTATATATGAAATTTCAGAAGATAATTATGAATCCGAAATAGAACACGATAGTGAAATAATAATTAACGAAAATGACTGAAGAAAATATAAGAATTATATCTACAGAAGAATATCATGATGAAGACTCACAAGAACAAAAAATAATATTTGATAATACAATTTTTCAAGAAATAAAAAATAAAGAACTAGATTTAAGTGTAGAAAAAGTATTAAAAGTACCAATTCTAAACCAATTCTTTAAAAGAAATAAAGAAGAATATTATGTAGTTAGTCAAAAAGAACATATTATAGATTGTAAATATACAAAAGGAAAAGCACAAATACCTATACTAAATAAAAGACTGATTAATCAAGAAATTCAACATATAAAGGCTAAAACACCTATAAAATACGTACATTTAGGAGGAACAGAAATATTAATAAAAGCATGTTTTAGAGAAGGAATAGATACACCCATAGAAATATACCTAGCAGATGATAGGATAATACATCCTATAGAAAAAAGCGTAATTAGCGCAATAAAAGGAAATTTAATATATCAAAAATTTAAATTTATAATAAGTGCAAATTACTCAATTGTATTAACAGATAGAAATATAGATAAATCATTAGTGTTATATTGGAAACTATCAGGGATAGAACTAGCACCTGGAAGTAAGATATTTACAGCAAGATGTAAAAACTTATACACATTAACAACAAAACATAAAGTAATTGCTAAAAATAAGATAGATAAGATCAAAATAGAAAATCCTTTTGATCAAATTATTACAATTATAGATAATAATGATTATAGTTATAAAGAAATGGATATTGAAGAAGATTTAGAAATAATAAAAGAAAGAAGAAATACTTTGAGTATATCAAAACCATTAAGTAGAACTACTTCATCAAAAGCAAGTACATCAAAAAGAAAATATAACTTCCCTATACTATCAGATACGGAAGAAAATATATTAAACTATTATTTTATCGAAGGAATAATTAATGAAAAAAGACATCAGATATTAATAAATACAGGTCAAGACGATAATTATATAAATACAGAATTAGTCTTAGATGATGAAATTATAAAAACAGGACATGTATGCCCTGGATTACCTAACGAAATAGTAACTATAAGTGAAGAAATAGAAAAAAAAATTATTATAGAAGGATATTACAATCGATATTACACACCTATGATAGATACAGGAGCTGAAACTAATATATGTAAATATAATTGTTTACCAGAAGAAAAATGGGAAAAATTAAAAACACCCATGGTAGTAACTGGATTTAATAATGAAAGTAGTATGATTACTTATAAAGCAAAAAATATTAAGATACAGATATGGGATAAAATTTTAACAATAGAAGAAATGTCTAGTTTTGATTGCAAAACAAAAGATATATTATTAGGAATGCCTTTTTTAGAAAAATTATACCCACACATAATAACTAAAACACATTGGTGGTTTACTACACCATGTGGCTACAAAATAGGAGCAAAAAGAGTTAATAATAAACAAAGAAAACCAAAAGAATGGATCAAAGGAAGTGAAAAGATAAATCAAGAAATGGAAAATATAAATAAAAAAGAAACTAATCAATTTGAAATTATTATATTTACAATAGATAAAATTAAATTAATAAATGAACAATTGGAACTTTTATATAGTGATAACCCCTTAAAAGGTTGGGAAAAACATAAAACAACTATAAAGATAGAATTAATAGACGAAAATAGTCTAATAATACAAAAGCCATTAAAATATAATTTTGATGATCTAAATGAATTTAAAATTCATATAGACGAATTATTAAAAAATAATTATATACAGGAGACTAATAGTAAACATAGTAGTCCAGCATTTATAGTAAATAATCATAATGAACAAAAAAGAGGTAAAAGTAGGATGGTAATAGATTATAGAAATCTAAATGCCAAAACTAAAACCTACAATTATCCAATACCAAATAAGATATTAAAAATAAGACAAATACAAGGATATAACTATTTTAGTAAATTTGATTGCAAATCAGGTTTTTATCATTTAAAATTAGAAGATAAATCAAAACAATTAACTGCATTTACAGTACCGCAAGGATACTATGAATGGAATGTTTTACCATTTGGATATAAAAACGCACCAGGTAGATATCAACATTTTATGGATAGTTATTTTAATCAATTAGAAAACTGTATTGTTTATATAGATGACATCTTATTATACTCTAAAACACAAGATGAACATATAAGACTACTAGAAAAATTCATAAATATAATTAAACAATCAGGTATAAGTCTAAGTAAAAAGAAATCGGAAATTATGAAATCTCAAATAGAATTTTTAGGAATTAAAATAGACAAAAATGGTATAAAAATGCAAATGCATATAGTACAGAAAATTATAAATTTAGATGAAAATATAGACACAAAAAAGAAATTACAATCCTTTTTAGGATTAGTAAATCAAGTAAGAGAATATATACCAAAATTAGCAGAATACTTAAAACCATTACATAAAAAACTTAAAAAAGATATTGAATATCATTTTGACAAAAAGGATAAAGAAAACATAAAAAACATTAAGACTTTATGTAAAAGATTACCAAAACTTAATTTTCCTGATGAAAAAAGAATATTTACTTATATAATTGAAACAGATTCAAGTGATCAGAGTTATGGAGGAATATTGAAATATAAATATAAAACTGAAAAAATAGAATATCATTGTAGATATTATTCAGGATCTTATACTGAACCACAAATACGATGGGAAATTAATCAAAAAGAGTTATTAGCATTATATAAATGTCTATTAGCATTCGAGCCATATATCGTATATAATAAATTTATTGTGAGAACAGATAATACGCAGGTAAAATGGTGGATAACAAAAAAGATAGATGATTCGGTAACAACAAAAGAAATACGGAGATTAGTATTAAATATATTGAACTTTACATTTACAATTGAGGTAATTACTACTGACAAAAATATTATTGCATATTATCTCTCCAGAAACAGATACAATGAAACAAATTCTATCTATGATGACAAATCTTTGTCAGAAAATAGAAAAGATAGAAGCAGAAGTGCAAGAACTTAAAACAGCTAACAGTCAGCAGCATGACTCTAAATATGCGGAGCTACGTCTTAAGGCAGCCGGTAAACAGCCAGAGCTAAAAGGTGACGATGAGAAACATCTAAAAACTCAATATAACAAAAATGTATTAGTTGCAGGTATTGCAGGTACAAGCACAGGAAATACGGAAAAAGCTATGCCAAAAAATACAAATTTAAATAGCTTATTTACCAAAACATTTATTCCTAAATTCCAACAAAGTACCCCAACACCTCAAACCTCAACATATGCAGCCAGAATTCAGAATGACAAAAAGAGATACAATTATATTACTCAGTCATACATTGACAATATATATAAAATTCAAGCCTTTCTAAACCTAAACCCCAGATCAACTCAAACAAAAAACCCCAGTGAAAACTATATAACCCAGAAACTACAAGGTTATAACAGACTTATTGCACAACCCAAAACCAGTGCAAATTTAGTAAAAACATGTTATAACTATGGACTTTTGAGTACCGTATATACGTTTGACGGCGAAGAAATTACTGGAATACCTGAATTACATAAAGCATTTACTACATTTAAGAGAATTACAAAAGGGAATTTATTTTTCATTAAATTCTATACAGCACCTGCAGAGATACTCTATGACGAAATAAAATCTCCCATTCAAGTAATCAAAATAGGATTGACAAAAGATATGATCATACCTGAGGAGATTGAAAAACAAAACGAGATACAAAAAATAGATATACCCAGTTTTTATGCTAACAAAAGAATAATTGGCATATCAACTATAATACAAGAGCTAGCAAACAATTATTTAAATGGAAATGCGATATGGAGCTATTATGCAAGAGATCAAGTGATGATATACGCAAATTCCAAGGAACTACGAAAAACAGATATGGATGAAGTTCAGCAATGGATTTTATCTTTGTTAAAACCAGAAGAGCAACCAACTACAAGAGCTCTAAAGAAAAAAATTATTTCAGCAGAATTATTAACTAGATACTGTAAATTAATTGGACATAGATACCCAGATCACCATTGTTCCAAGTGCAATGGAGAAGACAACTTAATTCCAGATGTAAGTTTGGAATAAAACAAAGAAGAAGAAGATACGAAGAAGGAGACAAAGAAGAAAAAGAGATATGTCGGCCCTTGGCCATTTTTTTCAAGTTTGTAATAGTTTGTCGGCCATGTTATAAAGGCCATTTGTCGTTTTATATTAGTCAAAAGTATGTCGGCCAATATGTATAAAGTAAGGCCACTAAGTCAAAAGTTAAAGTTATTTGTCGTGTTGTGTCGGCAGAATTATATACTGCCAAGTGTAAAAATAGTGTCGGCCACTTATTTTTGGCCAAATGTGTGAATTTGTATTATAAATAGAGGGCTTTCCCTCAGTAATAAACATCATCAGCTTCCCCTACATCTCTCTTCAATCTCTCTAGATTCCGCCAAAAATTTGTTGTGAATTGAGCTCCTCTATCAGATATTATAGAGATTGGCACTCCATGTAGTCAAACTATCTCTTTAATGTACAACCTCGCATACTCTTCAGCTGTATAAGTAGTCTTCACCGGCAAGAAGTGTGCTGCTTTGGTAAGTCTATCAACTATTACCCATATGGAGTCAAACTTCCGGAATGAGCGAGGCAAACCAGTAACAAAATCCATGTTGATCATGTCCCATTTCCAAATTGGAAGTTCTATACGCTGCATGTAACCTCCGGGCTTTTGGTGTTCTACTTTTACCTGTTGACAGTTTGGACACTGAGCCACGAATTCTGCAATGTTCTTCTTCATGTTCCCCCACCAATACATTTCTTTCAAGTCATGATACATTTTAGTTGACCCCGGATGAACAGAGTACCTTGAATTATGTGCTTCCATCATGATCCTCTTTCTTAGTTCATCTATATTAGGTACACACAATCTGTTTTGACATCGAAGTACTCTGTCTTGCTTAAGCTCAGACGCCTTTGTCATACCATGTAGTACATTCTCTTTAAGTTGTAAAAGAATTGGATCAGTGTACTGCTTCTCTTTCACTTCCACTATTAACGAGGATTCTGCCGCATTTTGCACAATTACCTCTTCGTCTTGAGATTCAAGAAGTTCATTCCTTGTCTTTCCATAGACTTCCCATAAGTGGTTGCCATTATTTTACGGCTTAAAGCATCAGCTACTACATTAGCTTTACCGGGATGATATAAGATGTCAATGTCATAATCTTTTAATAGCTCCAGCCACCTTCGCTGCCTCAGATTTAAGTCTTTTTGCTTAAAATATATTGCAAGCTTTTGTGATCAGTGTATATGTCAACATGAACTCCATACAAGTAGTGGCGCCATATCTTCAAAGCAAACACAACTGCTGCTAGCTCTAGATCATGGGTTGGATAATTTTTCTCATGTGGCCGCAGCTGCCTTGAGCCATAAGCTATAACTTTACCATGCTGCATCAATACACAACCTAAGCCCACTCCCGAAGCATCACAATACACTACATAGCCTTCTGTACCTTCTGGAAGTACCAACACAGGTGTAGAAGTTAATTTACTCTTCAGCTCTTGGAAGCTTCTTTCACACTCATCGCTCCACAGAAACTTGGTTCCTTTGTGTGTTAGCTTTGTTAAGGGTGCAGCCATGGAAGAGAATCCTTCAACAAACCTTCTGTAATAACCTGCCAATCCAAGAAAACTACGGATCTCCGTAGGCGTTGTAGGTCTTGGCCATTTTTTCACGGCTTCTATTTTCTGGTTATCAACCCTTATTCCTTCCTCGGATACGATATGACCTAGGAATGCCACAGATTTCAACCAAAACTCACATTTAGAGAACTTTGCATACAATTTACGATCACGGAGAATATGTAAAACCTGCCGCAAGTGATTAGCATGATCCTTTCCGATCTTGAATACACCAAAATGTCATCTATGAACACTATCACAAACACATCTAAGAATGGCTTGAACACCCTATTCATCAAATCCATAAAAGATGCTGGTGCATTTGTTAGCCCGAATGACATGACTAAGAACTCAAAATGACCATACCGTGTTCGGAAAGCTGTCTTGGGTATATCTTTGTCCTTGACCCTCACTTGGTGATAACCGACCTCAGGTCGATCTTTGAAAAACACCTAGCACCTTGTAATTGATCAAAAGATCATCAATTCTAGGGAGGGGATATTTGTTCTTAATTGTTACCTTATTCAACTGCCGGTAGTCGATACACATTCTTAATGAGCCATCCTTTTTGCGTACAAATAAAACTGGTGCTCCCCATGGGGACACACTAGGCCTTATGAATCCTTTTTGTAATAAGTCTTTTAACTGCTCCTTCAACTCTCGTAATTCTGCCGGAGCCATTCTATACGGAGGAATTGAGATAGGTTGAGTATCTGAAAGCACATCAATACCAAACTCTACTTCTCGTTCTGGAGGCAAACCTGGAAGATCTTCAGGAAACACATCTGGAAATTCATTTACCACCGGAATGGATTGAAGGGTTGGTGGCTCTACATCTACATTTTTCACTCTAACCAGATGGCATATGTATCCTTTGGAAATCATCTTCTTTGCCTTAAGATAAGAAATAAATTTACCTCTTGGCATCCCAATATTACCTTTCCATTCGAGGACTACCTCTTTTGGAAACTGGAAATGCACTATCTTAGTTCGGCAATCTACCGTGGCATAACAAGAAGCTAACCAATCCATACCCATTATAACATCAAAATCTACCATGTCTAGCTCAACAAGGTCAGCCAATGTATCGCGATCACAAACAGTTACAATGCAATTACGATAAACTCTCCTAGCTATAATAGATTCACCAATCGGTGTAGACACTTCAAATGGCTTCGCTAATAATTCTGGTGTTCTTTTGAACTTTCCAGCAATCAATGGTGTAACATATGATAGTGTAGACCCCGGATCGATTAATGCATATACAATATGTGAAAAGATGGACAATGTACCTGTAACCACATCCGGCGAGGCTTCTAAATTTTGTCGATCCCCTAGTGCATATGTGCGATTCTGACCTCCACTAGAACTAGCTGCTCCCCTAGCTCCTCTACCCCGACCTGCAGGCATATGTAGTCCCCTACCTAAAGAAGGGGTTGATGAGGTCGACGCAACAACTGATCTAGTTGGTTGAACAACGCCACCCACTCCCCTATGAGGGCAGTTTCTCATCATATGCCCTGGTGTGCCACACCAAAAACAAACATCCGTCCCAAACCTGCATGCACCTAGATGACTCCTCCCACACTGTTTACAAGGCTGTCGTGGAGGCCTTGATTGGCTCGTACTTCCTTGCTCTTGATGACTGCCTTGGCTTTCACTTCTTTACCCAAACTGATTGCCTCTAAACCCTTGGAACCGTGGTGGAGCACTAGCCGTAGAGTAGAAAGATGATGGCCTAGGTGGTCTGTTAGAGAACCGAGGCCTAAACTCACCTTGGGATGGTGTAAACTGCCCCATTGATCTGGCCCTCTTAGAATGCCCTGTTTCCAACTCTTGTGTTCTTCTTCTTTGCCTTTGATCCTCCAATTTTTGTGCAAAAGCCTGCATCCTTGCTATACCCATATCTTTATTTAATGAAGCAATTGTACAGTCTCTAACCAGATATGAATCTAACCTGTCCACAAAACGATGAACTCTATCCTCCATAGTAGCTACTACATTAGGAGCATACCTGGCCAAGGAATTAAATTTGAGACTATACTCCCTCACACTCATATTTCCTTGGTGGAGATTTAAGAACTGATCCGCACGGGCCTCTCGGATCTCCAATGGCAGATAATGATCAAGGAATGCCTTTTTAAACTCTTTCCACATAGCTGAAGGTGCATTTATTCCCCTAGATTGCTTCCAAGCTTCATACCACAATATAGCCATACCCTTTAATCTGTATGCAGCTAGCTCAAGTGCTTCTTTACCACTTACATGCATAATATCCAAAGTGCGTTGGATTTGATCTATAAAGTCTTGGGGATCTTCATTAGGATCTGACCCGGTAAATGATGGAGGGTCCAAGTTAAAAAATCACGTATCCGTGTTCCAGCTGATCTAACTACACCACTAGTACCTGCAACTGGACCTTCTTGCCTTTGGCCATGACCAGCAACTATACGAGTCAATAATTGGACTGCATTCCTCAAATCTTGCTCGGTAGCATTAATAGGGGGTTCCTGAGGTTCATCTTCCCTCCTTATTTCTTCAGGAGATGGAGGCGTCGAGGAAGTCTGCGATAGAGACTCATCTTGAGCCCCACTTTGAACAGCTTGACTTGGTGGTGGTTGGCTGATCCCTTCTTGGGCAGCCACTTCTACTCGTTTACCAGTACTTTTACTCCTTCTCGTAATCGGCATCTTTGCTATAATAAAACAATTGAGGAATTAGATATGATTCACCTACAACACAAGTTCTATCGCACGATCTAAGAAATGAAAGAAATGAGACAACTCCTATATGTCCCGTAGCCTCCTGTTTATAAATGTGGTGCACAACACATCCATAAGCAAGACTCTACACAGACACGGCTTTGTAGACTCCCTAGGATGACCTGCTCTGATACCACTTTTGTCACGCCTCAAAACCCATTAAGACGGACAGGCACCCGATGCCCTAAAGGCCCGAGAGAACCAACCTGCAACCTGTTCTTACTGAGCATATACTATAACAATTGAGACAAGTTAACTTTGGATGCAGCGATACAAACCAACGTAAGTAGATCCAAAAGTTATATACAAGACTTGGCCGTTTAGGCCACAACTCCTTAAGACACAACTGAACCATGTACATACGTCTACAAAGCCTCTAAAAGATAGAAGACTAGAGTAGGTCGGGACAGACCCCGCCTTACCCTTAACTACGATACAATACCAAACGAATTTACCAAGGACTTAATAAAGCTCCGAATCAACTTGGAGCTCACCAAAAGTAGCAGAATTTCGAGTGCTTCTACTGAGGAGGTCTACTAGCTGGAGTACCTGAGCCTGCAGCATGAAATGCAGCGTCCCCAATACGGGACGTCAGTACGAAAAATGTACTGAATATGTAAGGCAAAAAGTATATGTAATACAAGGCACAAATGAAATCAAGTAGCAACATATGAGTGCATAGATTAGGAGAGAAGACCACCTTTGCTTACTCTTGTGGAATCAAGTAAGCTAGATTCTTTTCTTTACCTTCTTTGTATGTTATAATCTTTGTTGGGCATGTGATACAAGTGACCAGCTGATCAGTGGTAGAAGAGGATGACCCATGCTAGGCGTATTAACCCCTGGGATGCGGTCCTCATAATTACACAACTTGGGATCGGCCCATGCTAGGCTTTCGCCCCTGAGCTGCCACCCTTCTATACCAATAGGGATCGGCCCATGCTAGGCTTTCGCCCCTGAGCTGCCACCCTTAATTATATAGATTTCTTCACTTAGATTCTTTAATCTTTGAGATTGTTGTTAATCAGTTCATAACACTTTTGGGATGTTGATTTGGTGATCATAATCATCTTGGAGATATGAAAATATGGAACAGTAGTGGAATACATGAAAATAATACTTTGAGGCAGTAACAATGACATAAGGAGCTATGAAACATCAACACCTTACTTTAAGACCTTAATGGCACAATTGACTTCAATTGGCTTAGGAGAAGGATTCATCAAACTTTCTTTTGCAAATACCATTTCTATAACAGCACAAGGGGAAATTACACAAGTATAGAGTAGTGAACATATAATGAAGTAGTTCCATGTGCTTAGAATGGGGAAAGAAATATTGTTAGCTATTTGGAGATAGTACGCTGCCAATATGCTTCCTTTTCTAGAAATAGAACTTATGGGAATCACTTCATTGATATTAATTGCAGATGGCAGATTTCATGCCAAAAGGATATAAAATCGAATAGCCTTACATACCTTATTTTTCTGACCAATACCACTATCACGATTCAGCCTTCCTTATTGGGTGCTAATCTACAACATAAGTCATGATTAAGCTAACATCAGCAGCTAATCACAATAAGGTCCTCCAAATCAGTAGCTAAAATATTTGATGGAAATCAGGCCCAAACAACCCTTACATAAATGGTGAACCACCACACCCTTCCTCTACACATTAATACAACTTCATACATCATCTCCCAAGCTACCCAAACAGCCCTCAACAACAATATTCATAAGGCAGCCACTATCAATCTCAAATCTTTCAGCATAATAGGAGAATATTGACTCAAAGATTTATCACAATCCATGAATTCTTGATAAACATATACAAAATTCTCCACTCCAAACATTATCAAAGAGAGGAAAACAAATGGGTTGAAGTCTTACCTTAATTCTGAAAATTTATCCTCTACACTTGTACTTCAAGAATTCAAACTCTTCTTCAAACTCTTACTTGAAAAATTAGCCAGCACTCAAGAACTCTAAGGTGTCTTAGGGATGCTAATTGAAGCCAAGAGAGACCAAGAAAGAACTTAGGAAATCTGAAACTTTTGCAAGTTCAAAATGGAGAATAAGACTTGATCCTTATCCTTTGAAAAAAGAGGTGTTATGGCCGACACTCTTGACCAATTTTGGGCCATATAATGTCAAGTAGGTGCCCCACCTGCTTGTCCTTTTAACTTGGGCCTTTTTGGACTTAATATTATTGGACCTTGGCTGTCCATTTTCCCTTTGTTCTTTTATTCCACTTGGGACAGATTAATGCAAGTAGGTGGTACACACTTGGCCCAATAACATGGTAAAACAAATCTTAGGAGGTCATGCACTTACCTAGTTTCACTTGGGCTTTATCCATAATGGGTCAATTGGCAGATTTGGCTGCTGGGCCTTCTTTCATTCACAATTTTCTTTAATAGGTTTGGGCTTCAAATGAGCCCCTAAATATAAGCCTAAATCTGGTCAATCAAACTTGGGCCCTTTAACTATAATATAGATCAAGTAGGTGATGCAGCTGCTAGCTCAATTACCATCTTACTATAATTACTTAAATACTTTCCATCGGAGTTAACTTGCAATACATATGCTAAAACGTGCAAGGCATTACATCACCTTCCAAGCTAGTTTAAACCAACACTAATCACATAAGAAACATGATCCCTCACCTACACTATAAGTCTATGTCAAGTATAACATGAATAGAACTACCACATACAAAAATACAGGCCGTTACATTCTTACCCTGATGCATGATCATGAGCATACTAAAGATAATAAACTGAATGCAGAAGCTAAATCATATTTTGAAATGATAAGATGAGGAATACCTATATTCTATAACTAAGATAAATGAAATACTGATGAGTTTAATACAAATAAGTTATTAACTCAATACTAAGCTGAAAGTAACTATGTCTGAAATAAGCCTCTAACTGACTAGAAATGCTGGGACAAGCCCCAGCTAAGTCTAGCAAAAACTGAAACTAAAAGACCAAATACTAAAAGAAACTCATGACTATTGTCCTCGGAGAATGAGGACTCACCATTGATACTGATGGACTGGAGATCGGGAATCGATCTAAGCGTGATCTGGATGCTGAGAACCTGAATCTACACCACGAGAGCGCACGTATGCGTCAGTACTTGGAAGGTACTGAAAATTTATGATAGAATAAAGTTGAAATAACACATAATTGAACAAGAAAAAAAGCAAGTATAATATTCTAAACATGATATACTAAATTCTGAGCTAACTGGATGCAATGACGAAATTTATAACATGCTGAGACTGAATACTAACTGGACTCTAACTATGGTCAATGCAATAGAGTCAGACTGAACTGTGGGAGCTACTAATAATCGAGAATAAAACCATATGAGCTAAATGTGGAGTCCGATGCATACGCCCCATCGAGAGGACCCAATATACCCCGCCAGAGGTATAAAGGCATGCTGGTGTGATCACTAAACTGATGCCCACAAAGGGGACTTACAACCTACTTGACTAGTAGTTCTGGGACTGGTTGGGTACGCTGAACCCTAGTCCAACTCGGTATTATGCTACTCCCAATGAATAAAGCGATTAAGACATTATGACTGAATTTCTGTAAATACTAGATATCTCAAAACTGAACATGCAAAATGAGAATGCAACAATTAATCTGATAATGGTGCATTAATAACTGAAGTATGTATATCTGAAGTAACTAAAATATCTGACCTAGCATGTGTAGTTCAAGAACTAAAGAAATACATAGCTACGGTTCTAAAATTCATGCGATAAGCTGAATAATAACTTTACAATCTAATTTGGAACATATATTTAACTAATTTGTGATGACCTGCTGTAATTCTAGAAACCCTAGGTTGAATCATGATAAGATAATCAAGAACTGACTGAAAACTAGGGATGTAATGGGTGAAAGGAACCCACTAGTGAAACCCCACATACCTGGTGATGTAATCCACAGAGAAATATTTAGATTTTGGGGGTGGAACTGAGGGAACCTTGCTGCATTCTTGAACTAGGGTTCTTGACCTTTTTCTCCTTTTTGTTTCTTCTAATTTTCTAAGTTTTGATTTAATGATTTGACTTAGGTAAGTTTTAGTTATGTTTCTAAGCTTAAACTGACTAAAATCTGATGATTTAGGGTTAGAACGACGTATCTTAGGATTTAAACGAAGTGGGAAAAATATCAAAAGACCCTTGAGTTAATTGCTGTCAGACTAAACGACGACCTGCGCTGACAGGCCGTTGTTCAATCGACGGTCCGTCCGTTGGGTCCGTAGGTTGTGTCTGTTCGACATGCCTTTACTAAAACGGGCATAACTTTATACACGGAGGTCTGATTTTAGCAAACTCGGTGACTATGGAAAACTTATTCAATTATCTATCATTTTATACATCATGGGACACCTAATTCATTTTGCGCTAAGAGTTACGATCAATTGAAGTTGACCCAACTACCTTTTCCCCCTAACTGTCTGCTAATTTTCACCTACGATCATACCTACGATCCATCTACGGACCATATCGGTCAATGCTGGTTCATGTCAGAGGCTGGGTAAACGGGGTGTTGATCGAAGGACACAGAATACGGACCGTAGTCTGACTTATGAATCGTAGGTCTGTCCGTGGATCGACACTTAGTCAATTTTTGTGGGCTGCGTCACGAGAGAGTTTCAGTCACAAACGACGAATATGCAATACGGGCCGTAGATCAGACTACAATCCTTCGAAAGTGATCGTCGATTGAACATGCAGATTTTTGAGAAGGTGATTTTTGGTCTGTTTTGGATATGTCATGTTACATTAACTCCCCCTTGGGAACATTCGTCCTCGAATGAAGAATAAACTAGCTGAAATAGAGGGAGAGAGCTGCAATCCATACTACTTATAACACTTCAAAAATCCAAGACATGTTCTAGAGCCTAACATAAGTTCCATAAGGTTTAGACACTATTTTAAGGTCTATTTTAATAAATATAGGTCATTTAGGAAGTCTAGAAACCAAAAAGTCCAAGAACGTCCATGACGTTCGGAAACTAGTTCAAAGAGGTACTAGCGTGCCTTAGCCTATTCGACTAGCTTTTAGGAGTTATAAAATGATGAATTTTTTATGGAAGGGTGTCTAACACGTATTCGAAATAGTTCATAGTCAAAACTTTCGGGCAAAACTTCCCAATGACCAACCAAGGGCCCTTGAGGAGGACCCTTGCATTTTGGGGTCAAAGGGCTGCCCAAGGCAGTGTGCACAGACGGATACAATCGACGGGGCGTGTACCAATCGACGGGGTGTCGATGATCACTTATAAAAAATCTTGGAAGGTTCTTTTGCACAGTCTCTGAACTTACCATTGGATGTGCAGCACGGAAGGGGGAGTGGTCGTCGATTGACCTACGATCCGTCGATCGTGGTGTCGTCTATGATGAATGATTTTCACTGCACATTTTCACTTAAGTTAATTAATTAGTTGTGTTAGTTAGGAAATTAATTAGGGGTTAGGGTAGTGTCACAACCAGGATTCTGGAACCCGAATCACAACCGGCGTCGTTAACCTCTCAGAGGTCGCAGACAAGCCTCTTCTTATCTTTCATTACAATCATATAGTTAAATTTGCGGAAAATTTAAAACTTTTAAAACATAATGAAGTATACATAGACTTCATATAAATACTACATAGATTGATATGCTACTAAGATCAAGCTAAACAACCATCTACAATCGATTAAGCAATTCAAATGAAAGAATCAATATATCGTAATAGTCTGCCAAAAACGGCCTTAATACAAAGCTTTGAATAAATGTCTTGAAATGAAACGCTAGGGACAACATCCATTAGATATGTCTAAAGTACTAAATCTAGAAATAAAGCGTAGCATCCTCAAACTCAAGAGGACCTACCAAAGGTCTGGAGATCGCTAAGTCCAAACCGCTTCAATGAGTCTTCAACCTTCTGTTTGACCTGCACCTACAAAAATAGTAATAGTATAGGGTTAGTACACACTTGTACTAAGTATGGGAGTATGCACTCATACACATAAGGCTATGCATTACCAAGGAAAGCTCTTCCAATAACAACATGCCATTTTTGGAAAGTGAAGTCACTAGACTTTCTTAATTCGTTATTTGTATTTCATGGTGTGAATATGACGTATTTTAATGCATTCAAAATACAAAACTCATTTTCTATATGAACATAAGACTTGGAATCATGAACATAATTTTAGACATCTCAAACGAAAAATTATAAATTTGCTACCCCTTAGTCCGAGAGCTCTAGTTTCCAGACTTAGAATATTTTTCAGTCGTTTCTTCTTTTGGTTGTCTAGTTCAATAATCTCCTTTGATCCTATGTTTTACTTACAAGTACAATGATTCATTATAGTCCCATACCTACAATGAATCAAGTAAGTAATCCAAGAGATTAAGGAAATGATTTAACTACAATTGGGCATCAAATCATATTAAGCCAATCTTTATTGGTTATGCCTATTATTTGATCATTTGCCAAATATAAGGAGTCATTATAAGCCAATCTTATTTGTCTAAGATCATTTGCATAATATAAGAAGTCATTATAAGCCAATATCATCTGTCTTTGATCATTTTCATAATATGAGGAGTCATTATTGGCTATGCCCTTTGCTTGTTGAACACTTCATTCTTATCAAACATCGATATTCTTAAACTCTTGATTTCTTAGTTCACTTTGAACTTACATATCTTGTTCCTTCTTACTTTCTTAAAGAAGTCTTTAGCATTGAGATCATGTGAAATGACATAAAATCCAGTGTCTTTCCCACACCGAAAAGAGGTGGTTCACCGATCAAAGTGAACCTAGATTATGTGAGTTAACATGAAATCCAGTGTCTGCCCCACACCGAAAAGGGGTGATTCACCGGCTAAAGTGAAACCAAGTCCAGTGTCTTCCCCACACCAAAAAGAGGTGGTTCACGGCTAAAGTGAAACCAAGAACTTTCTTTTTGAGCATTAACCGACATAGATCATGTGAGATAAACATGAAATCTAGTGTCTGCCCCACACTCAAAAGGGGTGGTTTCATCGGCCAAAGTGAAACCGAATCTACCTAGCTCTCTTAGGTGGAATCCACTGACTAGTTTCCATGTTGACAACATAGTTCGAAGACTAGGAGATTTTCGGAGACTCTTATCCACCTTGGTGGAGCCTCATCTCATGAGACTTACATGTGCTTGCACAAGCTCATTGCTAGTCTATCGGTGATTTGCTCAATTTCTTTTACTTCATAACTTTTAGAGTTGACTCAAACATTATGGAAGCTTACTTCTAGTTATGTGGTTTACTTACTCTATGGATAACTTGTCATACCTTTCTTTACTTGATGAAATGTGAATTTAACCTTACATTATCATCTTGGTGTTAATGAGACTGGTCTCACACTTTCTAACACCCTCTTATGTGAGTATCTTTAACATAGTTGTCTTCGGTGTAAGTGAGACTTGTCTCACTTCCTTTAACACCCCATTCTAGTCACTTTCATAACTCTTGAGCTTTTAATTATTTTATTACTCACTTTATCTTGTTCAATGTCATTTGGTAGCTTTATACCATTCTTTATGAACGTTATGAACTTCATTTAATGTAGTTACTATATTCATAGTTCATTTGGATAGGGTATGTTGGGACTCGTCCAAATTATTGGCATACCCTTGGTTATGGATTCATTGAATTACCTTAGGTGTGCGTATTTTGGCATTACAATACATTGGCCATATAAGAATAGTAAGAATTAGTATTGGCCTATAACAATTTGGGCATAATTTTACTAGCCAATTTATTGGCACAAGCCAACCATTCACTCAACATCTTTCATGAGATTATCATTAGCCAAGTTGATTAACATTTATGTACATACTTTAGTGAACTCATCATTTCAAGCAAGTCGACATTTAACTGTGACTAAACTTCATAACCGAATCATAACAAACTTCATATTATCGAACACGATTAAGCATTTCATCATTCTTTATTTCGAGTAACTAATATCCAAATCATACGAATCGAATCTATAGGTCTCATTAGTCATTAAAAAATCAATAAACCTTGGATCAGTTAGCACCACATACCAACAACATGTTTGAGATTACATCTACATACTTATTAGAATCGAAAACGAGGATAACTAGGAAAATAGACGTTAACAATATCATTGGGAACAACCCTAGTTTCGGTATTCATAGATTCAAAACGTTGAAAAGTATCTTGGAGGAAGTATTCCAGGAGAGAAAACCCATACCTTATGTAGAATTGAATCTACGACGATCCCTTGCACGTAGACCTTCAAAAATACCTTGAAATCGCCTAAGAGAACTTTGTCTTTCTACGTTTTTGCTTACTGCCTTTGAGTCGCGTTTCTAAGTGAATGATCGTGGGTTTTAGGTCTTAGGAACTGATGTTGAATCATTCAACTTTAGACTAATTAACTTAATTAATAAATTATTTAATTACTAAAACGCCCCTCCTAAGTTGACTAGACATAGGAGGACATTTGACTTAGCCAAATCCGAAAATTGGCTAAGGGTCTCGCCTTGACCAAGGCTCTAAATTAATTAATTTGATTGCTAAATTAATTAATTAACGGACCTAAAGAAATTACTAAAATACCCCTAAGTCACTAGGACCACAACTAACTCCTTTGGACCATCCTAGGTTAGGTACTAGATTGTCCCTCAGTTAGTTAGGTTAGTTAGGTGTCACCCGACAAGGTCCTAGGCTGTTGGGTCCCTTGGCTGGTCGATCTTGGTTGGTCCTAGGTTAGCTATATAGTTGTTTAGGTTAGTTAGAGTTTTGAGTTGGTTAGGAAGCTAGACCCCACATGGCTGGACCCGTACGCG